>ML677392.1:4740761-4768221 GCA_007922305.1 Dermatemys mawii | reverse complement strand
CCAGGCCCAGGCCCAGGCCCGGGCTGAGGAGACGTCGCCGCCGCCATGGAGCTGGGGCAGGTGGCGCTGCGCTTCTCCCGCCTGCCCATGTTCCCCTTCTTCGACACGGCGCATTACCTGGGCTCCGTCATGGCGCTGAAGGAGCAGCGGGGTGAGCTCTCCCCCCCCCCCCCCCCCGGGGCCCCCGGGCCGGGCCCCCCCCCGCAACTGCCGCTTCCATCCCCCGGGGACCCGGCGCGCCCCCAGCCGGGAGCCTGGTTCTTGGGCTGCCCCGGCTCAGGCGGGAGGCCCCCGGGGACACGGCGCGCCCCGCCGGTAGAGACCCCGGCAGCCGCCCGCAACCAGCGGGGGTGTGTGTGGGGGCATATGGGACCCCCCATCTGTCTAGTCACGCCGGGTCTGCGGAGGTACGTGTGTGTGTGGGGGGGTCCCACATCCACCCCCTTCCCCTCCCCCGACCTTCCCTTTCCTGGGAGCCCGGCCCCCACCCACCGCTCTGGGGAGCTGTGAACCCCTCGCTGCTCCCCAACGTGCCCAGTCGCCGAAACCCAGCCGCGTCTGTCAGGGCAGGAGAGGAATCAAACTTCCGCCCCGGCCCGCTGGCTCCTGAGAGCTGCCCAGGCTTGGACGGCTGAGATCTGCCCCTGTACATGTCGGTGAGCTCCCATTGCCGCCCGGCGAAGACGATATTTCCCTCGCTACAAAGCGAAGTGCTGCGTGAGAGCCACAGTGTGATCTAAGGGTTATTTACTGTGGGTGTTTTGACATGGTGTGTGGACAGTTTAGGCTTTAACTTTGTTCAGTAATTCAGATCCCTCCCCCCATAACTTTTTCCTGCTGTGAAAATTTAAATAGATAAAAATGTTTAAACCCCTACATGTTGCACAACTGCACATTTAAATCAATAAACATGGAAACATACTTAAAAATAAACAGCTATATTATCTGTTAAAATGATATTTTTAAAAAGTTGAAGTTCTGACAAGCCTGTATGTATGGGACCATGGATAGGACATGGAGACCGGTGCTCTTGGCAGTGAAATGTGTGCATGGAGCACAGACATAAATGTTTTACATGTGTTTTACATGACTGATTTTTTTTCCCCCCTAAAAGATATGCTCTACTTCCAGCAGGAACTAATGCAGGGAAGTTCTATGACTTGTGTTATTCAGGAGGTTAGACTACATAATCACAGTAGTCCCTTCTGACTTTATAATCTGTGAATTGTGTGCACTTAAAATTGCCACTCATTTCAGCCCCAGAAATTGAATCTTGGGGTGTGTGTGGAGTGAAGGGTCTCAATCTGTTGCCTGATGCACCGGTTACTGCTCACCCCAAGTCCCTTCATGCCAATACTGGGGGAATGATATACATAAGCTTCATTGGTGAGTGGGGTTGTGAATATTTGCAGGTGTGTGTGTGTGTATATGTGTGTGTGTGTGTGTTTACTATTATTTATATTTATATAATCTTGGCCCTTGTCTACATTATAGCTGCTTCTATTGCTGCAAACTTTGAAAAACTATGTTCCCTTTTTTGGTGTTGTCATTGCAGACATAAGAGATCTTAAAGAACTTGTGTAAATTTTCACAAGAATTGAGACTTCCTCTGGTGGCCTTAGATAATTCCTTTTTATACATATGCTGTATATCATCAGTTGGTTGCTGTTGTCCACCCCAGAGTTAGCTGCACTTCAGTTGTAGTGCATACGATTTGCAAAATAATTTTGAGACGAATGGTGTTAGAACTGCAAAATTATTCTAAAAAAGTTAAGATTTTTTACACTTTTCAGAAAAGTGTTTTGAACTTTAGACTGTGATATTATTGCAACTGATAACCTGAAACTTCAGTTCTCTTATTATGTCTTTTCCTGAAGCTTTAGTTTTCTCATGTCTATTCCAATACAATTTCAAGTGGTGTATGTCCTGTCTGACTTTAGTGGCAAATTACTGGAAATCTTTCTGTAAAACACTTAGAAATGAGTGCCCTTCCAGCAGGGAGGCTCTAATGTTATATATGGATTTGTAGAGATGGCTCTTCTTATTGACTTTATATTTGTACAGTTCAAGTCAGGTGATTGTGCTCTTGCTGCTATTTTTACTTAATGCACAAAATTATAGTGCTCATCTTTTCATTTAGGTGCTTTTTGATAATTTTGAAATGTACATCAATGAAGAACCTCTTCATTAATCAGCATATTCACAACTAATAGCAATAAAGCAGCAACAAAAGCCACATAGATATGATCTCCTACCTATGCCATGCCTTCCTGGTTTCTCAAGATAGGGAAAATAAATTGACAAATAAGTCCAGAAACTTGCTGGTCAAAAGTCTTGCTACTGGTGCTTGATTTTTTTTTTTTAATTTTTTTTTTTATTTTATTTCATTTTAATGTCCTGTCCTGTCCTGCATGGCTTTGGACAGAAGGGATGAGTTGGTTTGAAGTTCCTTGGAAATTCAAAATCTAACATTTTTGAGGGATTGAACAAAGATGGGCCCAGAAATTCTCCAGAGTTAACACAACACTCAGGCGTTTAGAAGCTAATTCAACTGTTATAAGAATAAATCCTTCCGTGGTATGGAAAGTTATATTGTAGCATTTCCAACATTGTTCTTCTGTATAGGAGTTGGGACAGCATTTGATAAGAATGAGTTGAGGTGCAAGCTCTGTGGGGATTGTTGTGCACTATGGATTTGGGTCTATCAACTAGCCTTCACCTCTTAGTCTTGGGTCAAGTGTTGTTTAGATTAATCCAGCCTTGAGGCTAGAATAGTTACTGTGGGATGATTTAAAGAATTGGGAAAGTTCCTTTGCTCCAGAGTAACTTCCTCATGTCTGGGTCTTTGGCAGTTCATGACTATTTTATCAGATTTATGCAGATTTAGGAAGACCATTGCATTGCTCTATTTACTTCACATTTTGAAGGCTAGCTGCTACCAGAAGGGCTATATGCTTTATTTTTGCTTAAATGAAAGCTTACTTCTGTAGTAAACTGATGAGTAAATTCGCCAAGAGAAGTTTTACTGTTCGCTATTGGCAAGTGGACTTGTCAAGGCTTTCTTATTACTAATATAGTGTCCAACGGTATTTGAAATTGCTCTAATATCATGATCTAGGTAAAATAACTGAAAAATCTAAAGACTATAAATATATGCAGTGTCAGTTATTTGCATAATATCAAAGTATGATTGGCAGATGTACTAAAAATACCTAAAACCTCACATTTGAGTTCCACAGATAGTAATCTATACTGATTACACTAATGTTAATGTTAATAGACACTTTCTTTTTTTATAAACCTCTTGCTTCTCCTCATGGATTGTAACATCTCTGTGTAAACCAATTGTGGTCTTATGTTCCCTACTGTAAAAGTGATTGTGATGTCACAAAATATTGGTTTATAACATTATTGAATGAACGAGCAGGTTAAAAGTGAGAAATCTCCTGTTTATAGAATTGGAGAGGTAGCCATATTAGTCTGGATTTGCAGAAGCGACAAAGAGTCCTGTGACACCTTAAAGACTAGCTAAGACTTTTGTTAGTCTTCAAGGTGTCACAGGACTTTTTACTGCTTCTCCTATTTATAGATAATGGATATGTTGTTGATGAATTACTTTCAAGTTCCATATTCCTCTGAACTTCAGAACTGGGCCCAAATTGGAGATGGAGATTTAGTGAAGAAAGAACTATTTTTTTTAGAGTGACCAGACAGCAGATGTGAAAAATCAGGACAGGGGGTGGTGGTAATAGAAGCCTATATAAGAAAAAGACCCCAAAATTGGGACTGTCGCTGTAAAATTGGGACACTTGGTCACCCTAAACTCCCCAGGCACATCTTCTTCAGTATGGCTTTAGTAAAATGTTGCATTTTAGACAGTTTGCCTTAGTGGCAGCAGTTCCCTAGCTCTGGCTAGAGCTGGACAAACTACTCATTTGACATATTTTCTTCTTGTTTTGACAGGCTTGAGCGGAGCTTGATTTTTTAAAAAAATAATTAGGACTACTAGCCAAATGTCAGTGAATAAATCTTCATCTGTTATCCATTTGCAAGCAGTTCATTGTGACTAGTTGATATTGAAAGTTTAAGCTGTTGAGTAAATTGGGTACTTTGGTCTTACGGTATATTTTTGTTCCCTGATTGTTACTTTTTGTCTGACATGCTTTTCTTTTGCATGCCTCACTTTAGTATCTGTGCATCTCACAAACATTAATGAAATGGATGATCTGATTCAGTGATTAAAGATTGATGAAAGTTCCTGGGTGACCTATGTGGAAGAGCCAGAAATAGAGCCCTGATCTCCTGTGTCCTCAGTCCTCTATATACAACAAGATCATCCTTCCTATTTTAGAATCAGACTTCCAGTAGGAATGCTTATGTATATGTATGCAAACTTTATTTTCCATTAATACTCTCCGGTATTTGCTTATTGTGTTCTTTTGCTCGTAAACATACTCCTATCATCAAAGTACAGTGCAGTAAATGACCATAGAATTGATTTGAGCACATACTGAATTCACTTAAAAATTTCAATTAAAATACATAAATTAGTTTTTGTAATATTTATCTAGGTGTAAGTATAGCTCATTTTCCAAGTTGAGCATGGAAAAGAACCGTAACATAAATATTGGAGTTGTGAATGGGTCAAAATCATTCGAGCTGTAACTCAGTCAGTAGACGTGCAGTATTGGTGTTGTCCCTTTGTGTCACAGCATAGTTAAGTCAGCAGTCTGTGTTTTGCATCATATTTTATTACATTGAGGGTTTACTGCATTCTTTTTAGAAACTGACTCTTTTCTTTTATGAAATGCTTCCTTTGTTTTCACAACTTAAACTTTGGACCATCTATCATATATAGGACTCCAAATTTATTCTTTTTTTAAACTACTTTGTAGGGATAATTTGTGGAAACTGTATCTCTCTTAGTAATGGCATGGTCACCTGTTAAAGCAGGGGTCTCAGACTCAAATGAGCAAGAGGGCCGCATGAGGATTAGTGCATTGGCCCGAGGGCTGCATCATTGATGCACCCCCTCATTGTTCCCGGCCCTGTCAGATGCATGGAGTGGAATATACAGCAGGAAGATAGATATACAGAGAACATGAAAAGATGGGGGTTGCCATACCAACTCTAAGAGACTAATCAATTAAGGTGAGCTATTATCCTGGAGGGCCAGGGGTGAGAGAGGCACTAGAAGAGGTAAGCCTTTGGGGGAGGGATGTGGGCGGGCGTGGGAAGCTTGGCGGGCTGCACAGAAGAGCCCTGCGGGCCGCATGTTTGAGACCCTTGTGTTAAAGTGTGAGCTTTTTTAATAGAAAAAAAAATTTCTTTACTATACTTTTGATACACTTTGTGACAAGAAATATTTGCTTTAAATTGTGAAGGGAAACTTAGTTTTCATGGTGCCAGACTGGTGCCATAGAATAGTCGTGTTTAAAATAGAGGGTTTTTTTATTTGTAGATTGCTCCACATAAGATTTTTTTCAGGAGAATTATAGAATCCTTGGCATAGAGTTTAGTTAAATGAATCTGATTCTCCTTTTCTAGTGCTAAGGTGGTGGTGTTAGTAACTATATTTTTATTAAGAGTGAGGAGTACTTGTGGTACCTTAGAGACTAACAAATTTATTTGGGCATAAGCTTTCATGGCTAAAACCCACTTCATCAGATGCATAGAACAGAACATACAGTAGGAAGATGTATATACAGAACATGAAAAGGTGGGGATTGCCATACCAACTCTAAGAGACTAATCAATTAAGGGGATCTATTATGAGCAGGAGAAGAGACTTTTGTGGTGATAATCAGGATGGCTCACCCAACTGGATACCATTAATTTAGGCTTGACTAAAGACTGGAAGTGGCTTGGTCATTGCAGAAACTGAAATGTTTCCCCATGCTAAGTTTGGTTTTTTGTTTTTTTTTGTTTTTCCCCCCCCCCTACTGTTACTCACAGTTTCTTGTCAACTGTTTGAAATGGGCCATCCTGATTATTGCTACAAAAGATTTTTTTTTCCTCCTGCTGATAATAGCTCACTTTAATTGATTAGCCTCTTAGAGGTGGTATGGCAACCCCCATCTTTTCATGTTCTCTGTATATAGCAAGAAAACAATGAATGACTTGCAAAACACCAGTGTTTAGAGCCCAGAGACTTCTAATGATGCCTAGCATAATCTTTGGTAGACTACCTTACAGTGTCTTTTTTTTTGTGATACTTAAACTAACATTTTATTGCTTAGTGCAGAGGTTCCCGAATGGTCACCTCTACTGGCTTTTTATAGAGCAGGCTGGTCAAAGAATCATAGAATATCAGGGCTTCAGGAGGTCATCTAATCCGGCCCATTCCTCAAAGCAGGACTAATCCCCAACTAAATCATCCCAGCCAGGACTTTGTCAAGCCTGACCTTGAAAGCCTCTGAGGAAGGAGATTCCATCACCTCCCTAGATAACCACCCTGCTAGTGAAAAAGTTTTTCCTAATATCCAACCTAAACCTCCACCATTGCAACTTGAGACCATTGCTCCTTGTTGTGTCATCTGGTACCACTGAGAACAGTCTAGATCCATCCTCTTTGGAACCCCCTTTCAGGTAGTTGAAAGCAGCTATCAAATCTCCCCTCATTCTTTTCTGTAGACTAAATAATCCCAGTTCCCTCAGCTTCTCCTCATAAGTCATGTGCTCTAACTGTGGCCAATGGGAGCTGCGGGAAGCGGCGAGCTGGCAGGTAAATAAAGCAGCGGGGCCAGCTAAGGGTTCTTACTCTGCGGTCCCATGTGCCCACGTTGCTGACCACTGGGCTAAAGCAACAGTTCTCAAACTTACTGGAACCGTGGCCTTTTTTTCTGCAGCTGCCCAGCGGCGCAACCCTTGTGTGTCTGCTGAAAAACTGCCGAATGAATTCCGCATTCAGTGGCTTTTCGGCAGACATGCCAAGCACTCCCAAGTGTGCGCTGAATCCAGAAGTAATCATTTCGGCGGCAGTCAGGAACTCTCAGCATGTCTGCTGAAAAGCCTCCAAATGCAGAAGTAATTCATTCAGCGGCTTTTCAGTGGCGGCAGGGGTTTGCGACCCCCTGTGAAGTGGATGGCGACCCCTGGGGGGTTGCGACCCCCGGTTTGAGAACCACTGGGCTAAAGTGACCCTGCACAGATTGGTCTCGAAGTGGGGAGAGATGTGACATAGTGGGGATTTTCCATTATGTTGTATGTGAGTCTTACTGTTTTGCATGAATGCGGTGTGCCTCAGTTTCCCTGTATATTGCACCAGTGTGTTGATGGTGGGAATAAGGGTGTGTGCCCCAGCTGCCTGCATGGATGCCATGGCTGTCCCTTTGTAACATGACACCCAGGAGGGGGATGCGACCAGGTGACTTTTGGCCTTTGTCTTTGTTTCCTGGGCCGGAGGAGGAGCATTGGGTAGGGCAGGGGCCAGGCAGCTGGAAGCATCCGTCTTGGCTGGCTTGGGGTGCTGAGGGAGGGCCAGAGCCCTGGCTCTGGGCTTTCCTCCCTCCCCCACAAGACTAGGCTGAAAGTCACTGATTTTCTTTGCTAACAAGTTCTGTCCTACGCTTTGTTCCTGTCACTAATAAATCTTCTTCTCTTTTACTGGCTGGCTGAGAGTCATGTCTGACTGTGGAGTTGGGGTGCTGGCCCCCCCCGGCTTCCCCAGGAGCTCCGCCTGGGCAGACTTGCTGTGGGAAGGGGATGCTTAATGCTCTGAGGTCAGACCCAGGAAGGTCAAAGCTGTGTAAGCTGCTTGCCCAGTTGATAGTATGCTCAGAGAGAAAAGGCATGCTCTCCTAGAGTCCTGACTGGCTTCATATGGAGCAGTTTGATCTATAGCTTGGGAACTTGCTGCTTGAGATACTGCCTCTCTCTTTATGGCATGTTGCCACAGTTGTGATTAGTGGAGGTATGCTAGGTGGATCTTCCTTAATTTAAGAGGTGGAGCATGGTTAAAAGAGATGGTAATGTTTTCTCTGTGAGGGTCCCTCAGCTCTGTAATAAGTTCCTTTTCTCGGTCTTAAATAGCCATGTGTTCTGGTGTGAAGGGCACACTGCAAGATTAATTTATTTGTACCTTTTAATACAGGATGTGGGAAATTTTGTTGGAGGTTTAGTCCTATTGTCTGGCAGAGGGATAAGTTGCTGTTTAATTTATTTCTGGTTTTGTAATGTATTGGGTGTAGCGGGAGCACCAGAGCTGTGGATAGGTGCACTCTTTATTGTAGAAATCCAAATAAATATTTGAAAAGCTGAAACTACCTCATATTTTGCATGTCTTCCTCTTCTGAATGTGTCTCCATTTTATTATATTGGATCTGGATCTAATGACACTTTTGTACACTTCACATGTGTCATTAAGTGAACCTGCTGGCTTGCCCAGATCATTATCTCCTTTGTTAACCTTGTCAATTACAATTAAACTTAATTAACTGCAACTTTAATGCCCAAAGCAGTGATAATAGTATTCAGGTTGAACAGATACGCTCTGATTTCGAACAGTAATAATTATTGCAGTATTGTAAAATAAATCATGCAATACATATTAAATCTTTACAGTCTGTATTTTTTGTTTAAATTTGAAGCTCCAAGATACTAGTTGGTGTCTGTTTTGTAAACTTGGCTTTTGTGCCGGAGTTCATAGATATCATAGCTGACTTTACCGGATATTTGCTTGTATCTATGATTAGAAATGCAGCCTTTTGTGAATATGCCAATTAGGTGAATACAGTAAAGGCTGTGGGTTGCCTTTGATCCACTTCTGCATTTTTTGATGTCAATAGGTGTCTTCTCATGGTTCAAGGGTAGTTTAAAAAGGATAATTAGAGGCATCTTTATCTTTTGAATTTCGGTTGCTTGTAATAACCTGTGGGCTGGAAATGTATTTTTCTCTAAGTATAACTCTTCTCTCTCCCTTTGGCAACCATTCCTTTTCCTATGCTTAGAGCAGAGATTAAATTTAATATTCCTTGCTTGTTTGTACATTTCATTTGGTACATCTTTACCAAATGTAAGTTAGGGCTTCTAAGAGGAGGAAGGGGAAAAACAAAACTTGATTTTAATTCAAAAATATTTAGAAGCTGCAATGGAAATTGTAGACTGACTTAAAAAGGTAAAACATGGAAGGAAGTTGTGGTAATTGGGATGGGTTGGATCCCCCTTCTGGGATGACACCTGACATACTGTGGGGTTTCACTGGGCCCCTCCTACTCCACCAGCTTGGATTCCGTCTCCCTGTTTTGTTGAGTTAGGCTCTCCGGCCTCTTGCAGCATGCACACGCAGGTAGGGCTACACGCAGCTACAGGCTTAAGTCAGCTCTGTGAAAGGACTTACCCAGCACTTATGTGCACATCACCTTTGGGGAATAAACTTCAAATAATACTGTCTTGCACTGTATAGAAAGATCTGCACAGGGCAAGCTCATAAAAATTCGCCCTCTCCCTCAATGCGAAGAGATGCACAACTACTTGTCCCTCCTCTCCGTTTAAAAATTGCACAGACTGGGTTTAATAATAAAAACAAATTTATTAACTATACAAGGCAGATTTTAAGTGATAAGGGATAGCAAACAGAACAAAGCAGATTACTGAGCAAATAAAAGAAAACGCGCATACTAAGCCTAAGATTTTAGAGCCTGGTTTCAAGAAATAATTCCTGATTCTAAATGTTGTTTTAGGTGAGTTACAGAGTTTTTGTAGCTTGGAGTTCCAGTTATTTCTTCTTACAGACTGGACCCCTTTCTCAACCTGGACTTACCCCTGCCTTCCCCTCAGGTTAGTTCCTTTGTCGCTTGAGGTACTTTCAGCAGCCCTTCTTGGGTAGGCAATGGAGGAGAGTTCAGATTAACCCCCTTGCCAACCTTAAAAAGGATTTGCCTAAGGTGGGAAACCTTTGTTTAACCCCTATCCCCCGACAGAGGAAAAGTACCAGCAGTATTCAAGGTGGTATGTTGGATCAGGTGACCTTATCACTTGAACTTGCAGTGTCAAAGCAACTATGAAACCAGGTTTATTTGTAATGTCCACCGGAAGGAACTCCGGGCAGATGGGAAATCTACATCTTCTAAGACTCATTGTCTTTTTCTAATGGCCAGTTAAGTTTGACTACTTACTGTCTGGTGGCTGTTTCCCCAAGTACACACAGTTGTAATTATTATGGAATCAATATTCCTAACTTTAAATACAGAAATGATACATGCATACAAACTGGATGTTCACATTCAGTGAATCATAACCTTTCCAATGATATCTTACAGGAGTCATCTTGCATAAAGTATATCTTAGTTATGCTGTATTCATATAATAACCATATTTCTATGAAGAATATGGGGTGTAATGTCACAGTAATATCTTCTGTCTAGTTCAGCAAAGAGATGTTTAGAATAGTAACTTGAAAGTACATTTTGAATCCTGACCATCTGAGACTTGGGGCATGGCTACACTTGCAGATGTAGAGCGCTTGGAGTTAAAGCAACCTTTAGAGAGCACAGTAGGGAAAGCGCTGCAGTGTGTCCACACTGTCAGCTTCAAGCGCACTGGCGTGGCCACATTTGCAGCACTGGGAGTGGTACATTATGGGCAGCTATCCCTCAGAGCACTTCTTCCCATTCTGGTGCTGTGGCTTGTGGGAAGGAAGCATGGGGTGCAGGGCATTCTGGGTTCTTTCTCAATGCCCTACAATGCATTGGTTCATATCACAGCAATCCCTGTGCTTCCTCCCATATTTGGTGCCATCTTTCAACGTTTTTTGTGCTGCGCGTTCTGTCTTCCCTTTCGATCTGCAGGAATGGAGCCTGAACTGCTGAGGAATATGCTGATGAGTCTCGTCTTGTTTGGCAGTCAAGTTACTCCTTAAGATCCAAACTGACAGTGAGGACTCCGATGATATCGACTCATGTAACACATACAACATGGGATTGCTTGTGGCATTCATGGACATGCTCTCCATTGGGGAATGCCACTTTTGGGCTTGGGAAACAAGCACTGAATGGTGGGATCACATCATCCTGCAAGTCCAGGATGACGAGCAGTGGCTGAAGATTTTTCGGATGGGAAAAGAAGTTCATGGAACCCTGTGTCGCAAGGACACGAGATTAAGAGCTGTCCTGACAGTGGAGAAGGGGGTGGCTGTTGCAGTCTGGAAGCTGACAACTCCAGACAGCTACCAATTAATTGCTAACCAGTTTGGAGTGGGAAAGTCAATCATGTTGACGCAAGTTTGCAGCGCAATTAATTGCACCCTGCTCGGAAGAACCATGACTCTGGGCACTGTGCATGACATTGTGGCTAGCTTTGCACAGATGGGCTTCCCTTACTGCATATGGGCCAGGGCAGAAGCCGCATTGTATTAGAAGATCCTCCCTTGCTTCCCACGTCACCCTCAGCAGCGAGATATCTTCCAGGACGAACGCATCCTGTGGAAAAGTACAAGCAATAAGAGTAAATCTGTCAAGAAATGAATAAGTGGTGGCAGATGACAGAACGAGGAGTAATGGTCTCAAGTTGCAGTGCGGAGGTCTAGGTTGGATATTTGGAAATACTAGTTCACTAGGAGGGTGGTGAAGCCCTGGAATGGGTTACCTAGGGAGGTGGTGGAATCTCCATCCTTAGAAGTTTTTGATGCCTGGCTTGACAAAGCTTTGGCTGGGATGATGATTTAATTGGTGTGAGCCCTGCTTTGAGCAGGCGGTTGGACTAGATGACCTCCTGAGGTCTCTTCCAACCCTGATATTCTATGAGTCTATCAGCTGAATCTCTTGTTGTAATGTGTAGACCTGCTGCAGGTATGAGCTCATACCAAATGAGCTCTATTTTTAAAGAGAAACAAATGAATTTATGATCTGGGCAATATCGGTGTTTAAACTCTGACCACAGATTTACATGGTGGATGTTTTCTAGAGGGAGGATGTAGCGCAAGTATAGCAGTCTTCAGAAAGACATTGTTCTAGTACTTTCTAAGAAATAATAGTGGTCAGAAAAATCTAGTGCACGCCATGAATTCTAACAGTATGAGAAATACTAGTTCAGATAGACTGTTCTGTAGTCCCCTCTACAAATGAAGCTTTGTTTCCCTTAAGATTTTAGGAAAGTTTGGGAGTAAACTGCTTCAAAAGTGCAAAATTTAGTAGTAGGGTGGAGAGGATTCCATTGCTGCTGCTGCTGCTTTTTCTGATTCATATAGCTATCCTTTTCCCCCCTCCCCCCTCAGGCCTCCTTTAACCCAAATGTACTTTTAGGTTAGAATGCCATTCTGAACAAATGGTTGTGTTTATCAGATCACTTTCATTGCTGAAGTGTGAACCCCTACCGCTGCAACTGATATTTCTGCTGTGTTTTGGTGCGTTTTTTTCTTCTCCGTAATCTTTGTTTTTTCCAGTTAGCATTCTTTTACTCCCTCTCCCTACTGCTTCTTTTGCTTTGGGATGTCTGAAGGATCAGCAACTGAAAGTGCATCTGTCAGTTTCTCATTGCAGTTCATGCTGTCTTGAAAGTGATGTAGCTAGCTGGTGGTCTGTCACCTGTTGAGCATGTATATAGACTGCAGGCAGACAGCTGTTTGGGAAGAGTGATTTCGTGTCCACTATATGTGTGTAGACTTACCAGAGACTAGATGTGTGTTTTGTGAGGATTGGGGGAGATTGGTGAATGCTTTCTAGGGTTTACTTGCGCTAGAGGGTGTGAATTTAGTGGGGCTTATAGGAGCAAAATAGGTTCCACACGCTGTTTTATACTTTGGAAGTGGCAGACTTTAGGAATAGAACAACCACCATAGTGGATCAGACCAGCGTTCCATCTAGCTCAGTATCCTGTCTTCCAGCAGTGACGAATGGTAGGTGCTTCGGAGGGAATGAACAGAACAGGCAATCATAGTGGACGACAGGAAATGGATCACACAACCAGCTTCTGCTGTCAGTGTCTAGGACACCCGCAGAGCATGGGGAATTTGCCAGGTTGGCAGGGCTGCAACCCATTGACAGACCTGTCCTCAATGAACTTACTCTTTGTTGAACCCCTGGTGTAGCTTTGGCCTTCACAGCATCCCCTGCAACAAGTTTCACCAGGTGACTGTGTTGTGTGAAGAATTTTCCTTTTGTTTGTTTTAAACCTGCTGCCTATTAATTTCATTGGGTGACCCCCAGTTCTTCTTCTATGTGAAGAATAATAAGTGTTATTTATTGCATTTTTCTGCACATCAGTCACAATTTTATAGATCCCTATCATATCTCCCCTTAATCGTCTCTCTTCCAAGCTGAAAAGTTCATCTTATTAATCTCTCCTCATATGGAAGCTGTTCCCTACCCTTAATTATTTTTGATGCCCTTCTCTGTACTTTTTCAGATTATAATGTACTGTATCTTTTTTTAAGATGGGACCACCAGAACTAAATTTCAGTAGATTAAGGATTCCTTTATTAGGAAAGCCTCTCTCAAACCTGCACCGCTCAGAAGTCAGGTATTCCAGGATCTTGAAGAAAAACTCCATTACTTCAGCAGCTTGGGAAGTATCAAGGGAGGGAAATGTTATACAGTCATTAAAATGTTGATGTTGCCAGATTACTGGTCCCTGAATATTTCAGCTTCTGGAGGAGAGGTTGAGAGACTATTTTATCAGAGTATCATCATCTGAGTTAATGTGCTGTAGTGTCTTGTTTCGGCAGGTATTTTTGGTGCTGGGTAACTCATCTTGGCACACACTTGTTGTCTTCGGGGGGCAGAAAGAATGCTGCTTGTGGCTTCAAGTAATGACTGTGAACTATATCTGTGAATGGCAACCACGTTGTTTGTGGTATCTCCCTTTAGTAGATCATGTTGTGCAGGAATATTAGATTTTGCTTGTAGGTGTCATCTTAGTCACTAAAGAAATGTATGCAGTCGTCATAAGAGGTTCCTAATTGCTTTTATGCTGTCTGGATTAAACTATTATATCTGGCTGCTGTGAAGTTTGAAGCTGTATCAGACTTCTTTATGTTTGATCTAGCAAGAGGGCATATTAAGTTTAATTTTGTTTTTCCATTGAAGCTGCTCGTAAATTCAATCCAGGTGAGCATAAAAGAAGGCACAAAGTTATTTAGCGTAGTCGTGAAAAGAATTCAATGAGGAATTAATGAATGGCCTATTTTACCTAAGCAATTTGGTGACATGATGCCAGCTGATATTCAGTGTAGTTAAGAGCAGAGTGGTGCATGTTGAAAGTAATAATTTGAACTAATCTCAGTAATAAGTTCTAAATGAACTGTAGCTACTCAGGAAAAAAGATCTTTGTCATTGTGGATAGTTCAGTGAAAACATCTGCTCCATGCTCAGCAGGAGTCAGAAAAACAGGCAATGTTGGGTTGTATTATGAAGTGAGTTTAGTATGTGTTGAAAATATTCTGATCCACTTACATAAATGGTGTGTATTGTTTGATTCTGATCATTTCATTTACAAAAAAGTATGTAATTAGAACTGGCTGAAAATGCAAAACCATGTCAAAATTTGAAATGTCATCAAAATGTAACTTTGGAAAATTTGGTCAGCTCTGGATGCATCAGAAATAGTCTGGAAAGAAGAGGTGGGAATGACAATGATTTAGAGGCATTGCAAGGTTTCTCAGAGTTTTTAAAAAGTACATAGTTCATAGAGGAGATGACTGTGAGGACATCAGATAGATATAAATGATGTATAATAGGGTGTTTATTTTTATCCATTATAATAGAATAAGGGGACACACAGAAGGCTTTGAAAGATTATAAACTGATGACTAAACCCCTTTTATGCAACATCAAATGAAGCTATGGATCTCATGGATGCAAGATGCTTTTGAAGCCACGGATTAGCTATTTATATGAATAGTAACATCCACAGTAATGTTAAATAGGATGAATATTTTCAAGGGATAACTTTTTTTTTTTTTTTTTTTTTCCCCTTTCACCTTTCCGTGAAACATCTGGGCCTAGCCACTGAAAGACTAGATAGGCTAGATGGATCACAGGTCTTGATGTACTAGGTCAGTCCAATGTGCTGTAAGTCACTCAACTTTCTGTGTTTCATTTGCACAGTGAAGATGCTATCAATTGTAAAGCGTTTTGGGATCTTTATGTGAAAGGTACTGTTGAGTACAGCATAGAGCTTCGTTGTTGCCAGTAAGTTTCATAGCAATATTTTGACAATCAAGTTCTCATGCATACATGTTTTTCTTTTCCTGATCTTTCTTTAACATGATGCCTTTTGGGGGGGATTGAAGTGTCTAAATTATTTGGATGTTTCTGATATTTTAAAAAGTTTTAAAAATTGGTATATTTGATACCTTCTTACTTGTCTTGTACAGATATGTCATTTACAGGCTGCCTTTTTACTTTGTTTTATTTCAGGAGCAGTGGAAGTGTCACGCCAGAGTCCGATTGCATGTTGGTTTAGTGCTATGCTTTACTGCTTTGGTGGGTCTGTTCTGTCTTCCTTGATGCTTGCAGAGCCTCCGATAGGGTTCCTTGCAAACAGCATTAATATCTTCCTGGCATCTTCAGTCTGGTAAGCATGTGTAAGAGTATAAAATAAGTACATTTGTTTTTTGTATTAGTAAAATCATACTTGTACTGTGTGCAGACTTATAAAGTGTAGTGCCTATGCAATTGCTAGAGCTACACCAATAGTAAGCGACAATGGGGTAGCTAGCGAAAAACCTCCCTAGATACAAAACCCCTGGTGTGGACACAGTCAGAGAGGCTTCAGAATTAACCCTGATAGGAATTAGTGAAAGCAGCTTGCATCTCTTGAAGGGGCAAGACTGACTTTCTTTCTCCGTCTTTGGAAGGCCCTCTCATGTAGGGCCATTTGTTTGACTTAGAGCGTTTTCTGTTTATTATTGGCAAATGGGTCAGTGGATAAGTCAGTCTCTTCAAAGTTTTGTAAAGAAATAGAGGGGTAAGTTTGTCCAAGACAGAGTTTATTATCATTACATTTAAGAAGTAAGATGATTCCCAGAAAGATGAGACATGAGGACTGTCTAAGTTTAAAGGATTCTGAGGTAGCTATTGGGCATCCAGATTAAACCAAAAGAGAGGTGTTTTTCTGCTGCTAGAAAGTAGGATTTGTTGGGATTGATTCCACCCCCTCTCCTTCAGCTTGTGTTTCCTGGCAGTGGCCTGCTTTATTTACTGCCAGCTCCCAGCTTGACTTTCTGAAACTAACAGGAGACATGTCTCATTTTGGGAACAAAGATGAGGGAAAATTTATGTGGAAGTCAACAGTAAGTTTAATGGGAAGGCAGGTGAGAGAAAAGCAGTGAATTGGCTTGCTCTGGGAAAGGGACAGGTTCCAGAGCTTGGGATTGGAGGGTGAAGGAGATCCTGTTTTGTTCCTAAGGGTCTGTCTATGTTGCAAAAAAAGTGTGTTCTAAACTTAGGTTAGCTTGCTTGGGTTAAAATAGCATTGAAGATATGGCCAATCAGCTTTTAATTTGGGTTAGCAGCTCAAATTAAAGCCTATAGGGAAGTCTGGGGTTGAATTTAAGCTGCTAACTCAAGTTAAAAGCAGAGTTGCTGTGTCTTACTGCTATTTTAACCCAAGTTCACTTATGAGGGCTAACTAACCAAAGTGTTAAATATACCTTTTATTCACAAAATAATACCAAGCTGGGAGGGGTTGCGAGTGCTTTGGAGGCTAGGATTATAATTCAAAATGATCTGGACTATTTGGAGAAATGGTATGAAGGAAATGGGATGAAATTCAATATGGACAGATGCAATCAGTTGCACACATACAAAATGTAAAGTAACTGCTGAAGGAGGAGTACTGCGGAACGGGATCTGGGGGTCATAGTGGACCACAAGCTAAATATGAGTAGTCAGTGAACACTATTGCCAAAAAAAGCGAACCTCATTCTGGGATGTATTAGCGGGAGTGTTGTAAGCAAGACATGAAGTAGTAATTCTGCTCTACTCCATGCTGATTAGACCTCAGTTGGAATATTGTGTCCAGTTCTGGGCCCCACATGTCAGGAAAGATGTAGACACACTGGAGAGAGTCCAGTGAAGAGCAATAAAAATGATTAAAGGTCTAGAAAGCATGATCTATGAGGGAAGATTAAACAAACCCAATTTTTTTCAGTCTGGAGAAGAGAAGGCTGAGAGGGGACGTAAGTTTTCAAGTTCATAAAAGGTTGTTACAAGGAGGAGGGAGATAAATTGTTCTCCTTAACCTCTGAAGATAGGACAAGAAGCAATGGGCTTAAATTGAATCAAGGGCAGTTTAGGTTGGACATTAGGAAAAACTTCCTAACTGTCAGGTTAGTTAACCACTGAAATAGATTGCCTAGGGAGGTTGTGGAATCTTCATCCTTGGAGATTTTTAAGAGCAGGTTAGACAAACACCTATCAGGGCGGTCTAGATAATAGTACTGCCATGAGTGCATGAAACTGGACTAGCCATCTTGAGGTCCCTTCTAGTCCTACAATTCTGTGATTCTATTTTATGCTCTTGTTTTGTTAAATGAAATGAAAATTTGTTCATTGACATACTCAAGGGGAAGAGAGGAAAACTACTTTCTGAATGTAGTATTGTAATGGTGGTTAGTTTAATTTGCTTTAAAATATATTTTCTGAACAAAACTTCAAACTCAAATTCCTATTTAGAATTTACTTAGAAACCGGTTACAAGACAGTTAACTATTTGATTTCTTTAAGGACACGGTCCCCTTGAAATCTAGTCAATTATAAAAGATTAAACAGTATCAGGTACTAGGTCTCCCCTCAGTCCTCCTACTACAGGGGTGGACAAACTGTGGCCCACGGGCCAGATGTGGCCTGCAGGACTGTCCTGCTCAGCTCTTGAGCTCTCAGCCGGGGAGGCTGCCCCCGGCCTCTCCTCGGCTGTCCCTCCGCAACCATGCCTCTGTGCGGGCAGTGCTCTGAGGGGCGAGGCTACGCTCCTGCAGCGCGTCCATCCGGGCTACCGCTCTGAGCGGCAATGATAATGGGGTGGGAAGTGGGGAGGTTGAATAAGGGGCAGGGAGTCAGGGGACAGGGAGCAGGTGTTGGGGGAGTTGGATAGGCATGGGAGTCCTGGGGGTGTGGACAGGGGTTGGAGCAGTCAGGGGACAGGGAGCAGGGGGGATTGGTTAAGGGGTGGGATCCTGGGGGGGTCTTGGGAGGCAGGTGATCAGGGAACAAGGAGCAAGGGGGCTTAGGGAGTGGGATGCTGGGGGGATGGTTGGGGCATGGGGTCTCTGGAGGGGGCAGTCAGGGTACACGAAGCGGAGGGATGGATGGGTTGGGAATTCTGAGGGGGGCAGATAGGCGCCAGGGCCAGGCTGTTTGGGGAGGCACAGCCTTCCCTACCCAGCCCTCCATTCAATTTTGCAATGCTGATGTGGCCCTCGAGGCAAGAAGTTTGCCCACCCCATTCTACTGGCTTTATAATTACAGCCTATTATAAAATCACACTTTTTATTTTAAAAAATTTGTTCATCTCATTCAGTAAGAGTACAAAGGACAGATTCCTGTTTAGGTGCGTCCAGTGAAAACAGTAAAATGGTATGCAAACTGGAAAAAATAAACAAATATAGATTCTGTAATCTTGAGTGTTACACGTAACTAGAAAAGGTATACCGTTTTCACAAATAACTTTTTCAATGTTGACAATGCACCAAAAGATGTGAAAGAGCAAAGACAGTATATAAACCAAATATGCTCTTAAATCAGACTTAAGTGAAAAGGGTGTATTGTTCATGACTCAGTACAAACATTATGAAACCTTTAGAGCTTTTAGTTATGTAAAAAACCTGTCATTCTTGCTCACTGCTAGAACTTTGCATTTACTTATCATAGGATTCTTCTTTGGTCTTAAAGTAAAATAAAGCAGAATTCATACCCTAATATATAAACTGGTAATGTGACACTTTGTCTTCTGTATCTGATAATTCAGTATCAATAACATTTTAAAACATTATGTTGAATAGCAACATCTACTGGTAGCTGTTGGTAGTTGCATAAAGTTTGGAGGATAGTAGAAAATAACAAAAAATAGAGAACTGTGGATGATTCTACAGAATGCTGTGTACAGTCTAGTTTTTCAATAAACTATTTTTTATCCTGTTTTTAATATTGGAAAAGCAAATACTGTGTTTCATAATTATAGCACAACACAACCTAAAACTGGTAAAATCCATTTAGATTTCCCACAGTTTATGGGCTTTTTCATAACTTCCATTAATAAGTTAATTAAGTAGCTTGAGTAGTACAAAAGTATTAAGGCAAATTAATCCCTTGGAGTAGGGAGGTGAAACTCCATTTACTGCACCACCTGCTTACAAAATAATTAATTTTGTCCAGTAGTATTTATAAGAAGGAACCACTACGATGGGAGAATGAATTGCTAACGTTTACTTTCACTGCAAACTTCAGCCACAAATACTTTGCATATGTAGTTGTTTGTAATTATTACATCGATCACATACAAATTGCATAGTGAAACAAAATATTAAAATGTTCCCTTGAGCTAGATGGAGGCAACTATGAATTTTATAAAATGGAATTAAAAATATCTAACACTTGCAATAGGTAGTGCTTGGCTTATTAACGAACAGATTCTTAAATACACATGTACCTGCAGCTCAGGTGTCACTGAATTATTTAATTTGATTTTGTGAAACTGAAGACTAATCTGAGTAGAACGCCTTGTTTTCAGTTATTCATTAACCATTTAACATTCTTAACTTTGGTATTTCAGTTCATTTGGGATTTTATTTTGCATGACTGACAATAGTGGCATGCAGAGTTGCGTCCTCTTGCAGAACACTTCAGGGTAAGAAAAAAGCCTTAGCACTAGATCGAATTCCTACCCCCAACATGTGTCTACAATTTACCAATGGCCAGAGTTTATATGTTCAATGTCCAAAGATTTAATTGGCTATTGTAAATAGCAGTTGCACCACACAGTCTGCATCCACAGTATCCTGCACTGATGCATGGTCACTCTTTTCCTCTTATACCAGGGAACAATTAAGTTAAATAATTGAATAATAAGTTCAAAAAGGGGAGGGGGAACAGATCATTACTCAGTGCAAAAGAAAAAAGTGGATGCGGATGTGCTCTTATTTGAACAATAATCATGCAGTAATGCAACTTGACATCTGTTGCACATCAGAAATAGGTTATTGCGCAGATGAAGTCATACAAATTATTTTACTCAGTCCTTTCACGTCTCATTTGTAAAGGTTTAGATTATGCTAAAATAGCCTTAATCCTGTGTTGCTATTCACAGATATATTCAATGATTGCTTACAGTCACGGTCGTAATTATTGAATGCCGAACTTCACCGTATACTCTTGCACTGGAGAGAGGCACTCAAAACTATGGGGGTGCGGATCCAAATTTTTTGAATGTGCCTCAACAGTTTCAATTTCCCCATCCACTTTTCCCTCCCTTTTATTCCTCTGCTTCTCCCCTCTTGGGATTTCAAGGATGGGTTTAATTCCTGCCAAGACCTAGATCTGCTCCTCTGCCAGCAAGTACTGAGCACAGCTTTCGTGTGGCATTTTTTCTTCAGAATAATCACAGGCAATGGTACTAGAGTCGCATTTCATAGGCCTCAAGAAATAGGAAGACATGATAGATTTCAGGCTATACAAGGAGAGTGCTTATTCCTTTCAAGGCCTAGTCAACAGACTCGCTTCCCAGAAGAACTGCATAGGGACAAAATAGAGTGCCACACACCAACCGCTTCTTGTCCTGTTGTGCTGGAGCAGCTGTACTGATTTCCAAGGGGCTGGGGCTGTGCTAAGGGGCAGCAGTTCACACCCACATTTTGAGCAGCAATGAAACTGTAAAGACTAATTTAAGTATACAGTTCCCAACAGTAGTGCGCTCGGTTTAAGGCACTGGACCTATGACTGTGAATCAAACCCAGTTAAATCAAAAAATGGTAGTATAATCTAAAAATGAAAAGGCTATGAAAGTAAAATACGTAAAATGTTTGTTGCAGTTTTGGTATTGTAAAAAGTAAATTGTTTGAACACGAGTGTCCTTGAAAAAACATGAGCCTACAAAGGACCATCCTGAAGTCCAGCCCGCTTGTGGTGGAAATGGCAATGGGGTAAAAGAGCCCATTTTGGATAAATTGGAGCTCATGGCTGCACAGTCCATACCAGCATTCTTCTTTAAAGAAAATTACAACAGTTTGCTTAACCTCATAATCTGGAAGTTCAAAAAGTTAAAAGCACTGCTCACTGTAAGAAATGAGATGTACAGTGGGACCCTGCAATACCATGACAATCGGGATCCAAAAAAAATCGATCGCAATAATGGTGGGGTCACGGTATTGCGGGGTTCCGCTGCATCAAAGCAGCGGCTGCCACCGACATCAGGAGCCAGCCGCACCCTGCGCTATAAACGGATTTGCGCTATAGCAGGGCGTGGTATTCTGGGATCCCACTGTATTTGAAAATAGCTTTAAATCACAACTGGCATTGACTTTAACAAGGGATGGCAGTCTTGCCAAAGTTATATAATTTTGTGTCACAGGCAGTATGAGGGCCCTGTGTCAGAATATAAGTGAATTCCCGTTCTGCTCTGATACTATTTTAACAATCCAAAGAAGCCCAAATGTGTATACAATATTTACTTTTTTTAAACAATAAACATACATACAGGCTGGATAGCATCTTGAGAGAGGAATCTTGGTGATCTATAAGCTTAAAGAAATGTTTCATTCCAAGGATGGGTTCAGTTTGTTCTATTGTACTTTAAGGAAGCCTTGATAAACATTATGATGTGTTTTGGGAATATATTTTAGGTGCTCAAATATCAGGGAATGGATGCAGTATCAATACCCAGAAAGAGATTTAAATGAGGTAAATTCTAAAAAGGGAATATTCTATTTTTCAGTTTGGAGCTAAAGCACTAAAAGATATATGGAGCATAGGGATAATATTAAAGAACTCTTAGTGATATTCCAAAATTTATTTTTAAAAGATGCTTTAGGAGAGTAACTTGGTTGCCAAGAGATTTTTTTTAATTAGAAATTTTCTTCTAAATTTCAGGTATCTTGTATTTTTTTGTCCACACGACATAGTCTACCGATGCTTTTCCTTTCTGCCTCTTCGACTAATGGTTGCAGGAATGAAAGAAGTGACTAGGACTTGGAAAATAACAGCTGGAGTTGCACATGCAAACAGCCACTACAAAAATGCCTGGCTTGTCATGGTAGCTGTTGGCTGGGCCAGAGGTAATGTGTAAAATCTCTTGTTCTGATGAATTGTGATGTTTAAAGTGATATTTAAATTGTGAGCCATTTGGTCTTAGCAGTAACACCATGATCTACCGTGTGGGAATGGTAGCCTTAAATTAGAACTGTTAACCTTCAAGGAGGGAAAGCCTTTGCATCTGTGCAGCAATTTCTCTGGTCAGATGAGGAATGGGATTGACTGGCTTTGGAGGGAGCCGGGTCTAGCCCTTAGGAGGAAAGATGCCTGCCCTCATGTAAGGATCTTTAGGATTTGATGGTTGATTCCAAAAGGAATCAACAAGGCTACTATATAACTTGATCATTATAATCATTAACTTTCCTATGGAACTGTTCTTACAGAAGTTGCACTTCTATATAGCAGGACTGTTCCTTTTTTAAATTTTTTTGTATGTCTCAATACTCGAACACACTAGAGGCATTTTATCTCACCTAATCAAGTTGTTGTCTCCTAAATTAAATAACTACCACACACATCTAGAAATGTATTGTACACTTCAGAGCAGCAGTGTTTGCTTTACCTTTGTACTTTATATCCCACTACAGTAGATACATTCTTGGCTCAACTCTGGCTTTACTTTTTTTAGCTCTGCATTGTACTTTATTTCCTCTCTGCTTGGGAGTCCACAGACACATTAACAAAAGTAATCCCAACTTGTGTTGGGTTTGCTATAGAGCTGTCTGAACAGAGTGCCACATTCTTATTGTGCATTATTTCCTCTGCACACACACACATACTTCTAGTAATCTTTGATTATTTTCCTTATAATGGAAATCTTCTAGATTTTGTATTGGGGTATGTGCATACATGCTTGCTCTCTCCCACAAATGTGTATGACTATATATAAATTGCCGTCTGTGATCCTGGAAGAAAATGAATTCCCATAAGAGTGGCAATAATAGGACAGACGAGTGGTCCTTCTAGCCCAGTGTTCTGTCTTCTGGCAGTGGCCAATGCCTGATGCTTCAGAGGCAATGAACAGAACAGGGCAATTTGTAACTGCTTCATCCTCTATTGTCCACTCCCAGCGTGTGGCAGTGAGAGGCTTAAAACACTCAGGGCATGGGGTTTCATCTCTGATCATTTTGGACAATATCAATTGAACTTCCTCCATGAACTTGCCTAATTCTTTTTTGAACCCAGTTAGTTTTGGCCTCCACAACATCCTCCTGGCAACAAGTTCCAGAGCTTGGTTGTGTGTTGTGTGACATTAGAACTTCCCTTTGTTGGTTTTAAACTTGCTGCCTATTAATTTCATTGGGTGTCACCTGGTTCTTCTATGTGAAGGGGTAAATAACGCTTCCTTATTCACTTTCTCCACACCAGTCAGAATTTTATAGACCCCTATCATATCTCCCCTTAATCGTCTCTTTTCCAAGTTGAAAAGTTCCAGTCTTATTAATCTCTCCTCATATGGAGGTTGTTGCAGAGCCCTAATCATTTTTGTTGCCCTTCTATGTACCTATTCCAATTTTAATATATCTTGTTTGAGATGGGGTGTCCAGAACTGCCCACAGTATTCCAGGTGTAGCATACTATGGATTTATATAGTCATTTATGATATTTTCTCTCTTCTTAGCTATCCCTTTCCTAATGGTTCTTAACTTTTTCCAATAGCTTTTTTGAGCGCCGCTACACATTGAGCAGATGTTTTCAAAGAATGGTCTACAAAGACTCCAGGATCTCTTCTTTGGGGTCCAAATGAGCTGTTAGCACTCATTGTTCTGTATGTATAGTTAGGATTACGTTTTCCAACGTGCATTACTTTGCACTTATGAACATTGAATTTCATCTGCCATTTTGTTGGCCAGTCACCCAGTTTTGTGAGAACCTTTTGTAACTATTTGCAGTCTGCTTTGGACTTTACTCAAGATAGTTATTTTGTATCATCTGCAAATTTTGCCACCTCCCTGTTCACCCCTTTTTCCAGATCATTTGTGAATATGTTGAATGGCACTAGGCCCTGTACAGACCCCTGGGGGATCCCACTATTTACCTCTCTCCATTCTAAAAACTGACCATTTATTCCTTCCCATTATTTCCTGTCTTTTAACCAATTATCAATCCATGACAGGACCTTCCCTCTTATCCCACGTCTGCTTACTTTGCTTACGAGCCTTTAGCGAGGGGCCTTGTCAAAGATTTTCAGAAAGTCCAATATCCACTGGATCCCCCTTGTCTGCGTGTTTGTTGACACCTTCAAAAATTCTAATAAAAAGTAGTGAGGCATGACTTCCCTTTACAAAAGCCATGTTAACTCTTCCATAACAAATTGTGTTCATCTATGTGTCTGGTAATTCTGTTCTTTACTACTATAATTTCAACTGAAGTTGGGTTTACTGGCCTGTAATTGCCAGGATTGCCTCTGGAGCCTTTTTTAAAAATTGGCATCACATTCGCTATCTTCCAGTAATTCGGTACAGAAGCCGGCTTAAGTGATAGATTACATACCACAGTTAGTAGCTCTGCAATTTCACATTTGAGTTCCTTCAGAACTATTGAGTAAATACCGTTTGGTCCTGGTGACCTATTACGGTTTTATTTTTCAGTTTGGTCCAAAACTCTTCTATAGATACCAAAATCTGGGACAGTTCCTCAAATCAGTCACCTGCAAAGAAGAGCTCAGGTGTGGCAATCTCCCACACCATCCTCTGCAGTGAAGATCGATGCAAAGAATTCATGTAGCTTTTCTGTCATGGCCTTCTCTTCCTTTAGCACCTCGATCATCCAGTGGCTTCACTGATTGATTGTTTGGCAGATTTCTTGCTTCTGATGTACTTACAAAAATTAACAATTTTTTTTATCTTTTGCTAGTAGCTCTTCAAAATCTTTTTTGCCATGCCTAATTGTGCTTCCTCACTTGATTTGCCAGAGTTTATGCTCATTTCTATTTTCCTCAGTAGGATTTGACTTCCAATTTTTAAAGGATGCATTTTTGCCTCTAGTCTCTTTATTCTGTATAGCCATAGTGGCACTTATTTGGTCACTTTACTTTTTTTTTTTTTTTTTTTAAATTAGGGCTATACATTTAATTTGAGCCTTTATTATAGTGTCTTAAACAAACTTCCATGCAGCTTGCGGGCAGTTTGCTGTCGTGAATGTACCTTTTAATTTATGTGTAACTAGCTTCCTCCTTTTTGTGTAGTTCCTCTTTGCCTTGAAGTTAAATGCTACTGTAGTGGGCTCTGATATTTTTCCCTCCCACGGGGATGTTAAATTTAAATATATTATAGTCGCTATTACTGAGCGGTTTAGCTATATTCACCTCTTGAATCAGATTGTGTGCTTCACTTACGACTAAATAAAGAATTCTCTCTCCCCTTGTGGGTTTCAGGGCTAGCTGCTCTGAGAAGCAGTCATTCATGGTGTCTACAAACCTTATCCCAGCATCCCATCTTGAGGTGACCTGTACCCAGTCAGTAGGGGGATAGCTGACATCTCCCATTATTACTGAATTTTGTATTCTTACAACCACTAATCACTCTGAGCATTTCACAGTCACTATCGTCTTCCTTAGCAGATGATCTGTAGTATATTTCTACTGTTCTACTCTTATTATTCAAGCATGACATTTGTATTCATAGAGATTCTATGGTACTCATTAATTTTAAGATTTTTAGTATATTTGATTCTATGCTTTCTTTCACATGTACTGCCACTCCCCCACCTTCATGACCTACATTTTCATTCCTATATACATTGTACCCTGATATTACTGTGCCCTGTTGATTATTGTCGTTTTGCTAAGTTTCTGTCATGCCTATTATATCGATATCCTCATTTAACACCAGGCATTCAAGTTGACCCATCTTAGCATTTTTATAAGAGTACTTATAAAATTTGTCAATTTTAAATTGTCTGCTATTATGTGATGTAATTGAATGGGACTGTCTCAATTGACTGCTTCTTTTTAGTTCCTACATGTACTTTTATCAACTTCTGTCCCCTTTACTAGGATAGAGAATCACTGTTCATAGAGCCTCCTCTACAAGACGTTTCAGTCTGAACCACATGTTCTGCCATACCTGTCAGCTTTCCCCAGTCCTTCAAAAACTCCTCAGCAACATTTTTAATTTTACATGGCAGAAATCTGGTTCTGTTTTAGTTTGGGTGGAGCCCACCCTTCCTGAATAGGATTTTCCATTCCAAAAAGGTTCTCCAGTTTTTAATAAACCTAAAACCCTCCTCCCTATACCGTCTCCCTCACTAAATCCTTTCCTGTTGAACAAGAATACGGTGCCTAAATTGTCAAGTGACACAAATGACTTGGATGTCTCAGCTTTGTGTACCCAACTTGAGGCACCTTAACAGGGCCTGATTTTCAGATGGTGGCTGCTCTTTAAGGTGTCTCAGGTAGGTCACCTATGTCAATAATCAACACTGAAAGTTTTAGACTACGTTCATATCTGTACTTTAGGAGTCAGGTCCTGCCCCAATGAAATAGAGGGAGTTTGCAGAGCCATAGGAAGAGCACATTGAACTGTGAGGGCTTATCTACACTCAAGATGGATTTGATTTAAATCATGATTTAAATCACTTGTCAGGAAGACTCAATTTTATTCATGGATTTCTACATAAAAGTGCATTCTTGTTGGTGGTTGTAACCTTAATGCATATTCTTCACAACTCAGAGAGAGATGTAGGTTTTATTTTTAGAAGATACACGCTATACATTTTTAAAGTGATTTATTTTGAAAACTTTTCAGACTAGTTTTACATTAGACTACATCAGAAAATGATCAGTTATACCATTTACCAAAAGTAATTGACACAGATGTTCATGAAGTCATTGGGAGGTGAACGATCTCCAGTTCGACAGGTTAATCTTTAATATTTGGAGGATTTTCTTGCCATGCTGTATTAGGAGAACATCACTAGACAGACTTTTAAATTTTTATTTAACTAAAACAGTGTTGTATATTCTGGATTTTTTTCTTCAACAGCATACACAATTTTTGGATTTAGTTAAACATTCAAGTTTTTTAAAATCAGGTTTGTTTTTGTTAAAATTCTTTTAAACTAAACTAGCTAAATGACATTAAAAAAAAAAAAAACTCTAAAATTTAAATAGACCATGTCGACCAGGTCAACATGAGAAACTTAAAATATTGGCTTCCACAGCTAAAACACATTTTTGCTATTAACAAGCATGTTATTTCTGGAGACACAAATCCACAGTTTGAAAATTGTAAAACTAAGCAACTCTGATGGTATCTTCTAGATCAAGTGTGGGCAGA
>ML677392.1:4696183-4740661 GCA_007922305.1 Dermatemys mawii | reverse complement strand
CCCCCCCCCCGCTCCTTGTCCCCTGACTGCCCCAACCCCTATTGACACCCTCACCCCTGACACCTCCGGGACTCCCTGCCCCTTATCCAAGGCCCTGACCCCCTTTACCACGCCACTCAGGCCTGTCAGAGTGAGACACTCCACCCCACAGGAGCTCGCAGCCCTGCCCTCTTAATATGCAGCTCAGAGCGGCAGGAACTCAGGCCCCGCCGGAGCAAGCCCTAGCAGTGCCTGGGCGTAGCTGCAGGCCAGAGCGCTGGTGCCATGGTGCACTAGGGCTGCAGTGGAGGGGCCAGGCAGGAAGGGCGTGCAAGACATAGTTTGCCCACCCCTGTTCTAGACTGAGCACTGAGTCCCATTGGGTAGATAGAAAGATTAACTGAAATGATCTATATAGAAGGCCGTGGAACCTCATAAAATTGGGTCCCTAATCCATGAACTATTGGAACTTGTTTACAGACCTTTTCTTAAACATTACGTGAATGTATTGTCTCATACTATAGAATTAGAATTTATTATCCCTATTCCGTGATGAGATTTCTTTGAACTAGAATGTATCTTTAGATAAAATTTGTCCTCAAAAAGCATTTTATCAAAAAAAAGATTTAAATAAGATTTTTGAAAAAAAAAAAAAAAAATTTATTTTTTTTTTTATTCACCCTGTCTACAGTACACAGCTTTTAGCAACGTGGCTGTGTCGCTACAGCAGTGCCGCTAAAAGTCAAGCGGCGTAACTACTGTTTGTCGGCTCTCCTGCCAACAATACACTGTTCACACTGGCACTTGTTGTGGCAAAAACTTGTCTTTTGGGGGAGGGGTGGGTGTTTAATGCCTCTGAAAGACAAAAGTGTTGTCGTTCAATTGCCAGTGTAGACATGGTCTTAGTCATTAAGAGACCATATCGCTGAGACATGTTACGATTTATTGGATTTTCAGGAGCTGGTGGTGGCTTAATCTCTAACTTTGAGCAGTTGGTGAGAGGTGTTTGGAAACCTGAAAGCAATGAACTTCTGAAGATGTCCTAGTAAGTTTGCGTAAACTATAGTACAACTGGAATAATTGTGATAACTTGGTTCTCTTAGGCTCTTGTGTGCAAAGACTTACATGAGTAATTTTCCTGGTGCAGCGTTTAAAAATGAGTTCTAGTAGACTGCTTATAAATTCTAGTAGACTAGTAGTAGACTGCTTATAAGTAGTAGACTGCTTATAAATTCAAAGTGGGTCCAAATCTTTACTATGTGATGGCTGGCTTGACCTTTGTGCAATGAGTGGTTGGTCTCAAATGATTTCCTCAAGAATAATTGTCTCACTACAACATTACCACAGTGTTGGAACTAATTGGTAAATGTGTTGACAAGTTGTGCAGGGGGGGCAATCATTTGAATGGGCAAGAAAAATAATCCATCTCTCCCAGAGCTGTGGTTCATTCAAGTGAGAAATGAAGCACATTGTGGCAGGGTAATGTGAGTGAAACTTACATTCCTGCATGTGCTGGTACATACAATAACTCCTTGCTTAACGTTGTAGTTAAGTTCCTGAAAAATGCAACTTTGGATTCACTTAACATCATTTTGCCTAATTTCCCCATAAGAATAAATGTAAAGGGGGAAAAGAGGGGATGTTAGGTTCCAAGGAAAAAATTTTCACCAGACAAAATACACCCACACCCACACCCACTATAAGTTTTAAACAAACAATTTAATACTCTACACAGTAATGATGGTGAAGTCGGAGGGTGGGATGTTTCCCAGGGAATGCCTTACTCTAAATGATCTAGCATTCAGCTGAGCCCTCAAGGGTTAACACATTAATGTAGCTTCACACTCTCTAAGGCAGCACAAATGGAAGGAGGGGGAAACAGCATGGCAGACACACCCACCTTGCGTGGGGGAGAGAAATGTGCATTGCCCCTTCAGGTACACTGACACCACTCTAAGTACACTGCCTTTTTAAGTAGATCAGGAAGTTGAGACAGCAGCTGTGGCCAGCAAGCTCCCTCTGTTCCGAGCCCTGTTGTGTCCTCACCCTGCTCTATATGGTGAAGGGGTAAGCGGGAGGCAGGAACGGTGAGAAAGGGGGCACCCTGACATTAGCTCCCCTCCAGCTAGCTGCAACAGGCTGCTCTTCCTGCTAGCAGCGCACTAAGCAGGCGGCTGAAAACAACGTTATAAGGGAGCATTGCGCAACTTTAAATGAGCATGTTCTTGATCAACAACGTTAACCAGGACGACGTTAAATGAGGTGTTACTGTATTCTGAGGGTAGTTGGATGACTTTAGGACTGTCATTCTAGTGGATATATTCCACCAACGCTAAATACTTTATTAAAAAAACAACAGTTGCACTCTTCTGAACACACAAGCAAGCCATCTGTTAAATCTATAGCATTAAAACACATCAACACATGCCTCTGGTGCATTGCAAGAGAGAAAATGCAACTTGAGTTTCAGATTTCAATTCTTTATCGCACAGAAGCTAAATTGGGAGTGTTACATAGCGCCCAGTTTAGCTTCTGCAAAAGAGAGAATTGGAACTGGCTGGTAGGCCACAAACTACTGCTGTAAAGGGAGAGAAGCGCATAGGGGATTTAAAATGCCCACACTGGCCTCCTATGTGACTTCCCAGCTGGTTTCTGTGGAAATGACTATTTTAAAAACAGGGTTATGACTGCAGATGTGATAAATATTTAGGGATGCTGCTTTCATGTAACTGTCCTGGGTAATAAAGAATGATAGAGTAATACAAAAATGATGAGCAGCTCTATTTCGAAAAGGAAGGATTGTGAGGCATATGGTGTCAGCTGCACCTAAACACTTCACACTTTATGAAACAAGTAATTTCTGCTAGTTTAAAACACTGCAGTCCCTTTCTTCTTTAAAAATGTTCTAGCTGAAGGAAGAATGAGTTTTAAATGTTAATTGTGGTATTGCATCTAGTCTTATGAAGAGTAAAAGCTGAGATTGCAATGTGCCAGAACAGAGAGGTGTTGGACACTGATCACTGTCCTCACATTCTGAAATTATTTTGGTTAAAAAGTCCCTTGACATTTCTTTTTTCAGATATTCTCCTTTGATTGTAAAGCTAAATCCATGAATCTAAAGGTGTGATAAGAAATGAAACTTGACATCCCAAATTATAAGAATATATATATATATATAAATATGCATGCAAGTAGAGTTATACTACTGGCTCCCTGGTCAGGGATAAGATACTGAGTGCACAAAGTTGAGGGTGAATGGAGGGAACTCAGTCTAATAACCAGCAATCCATGGATGATTCCAGCCTCCTATAAAGTAGTCAAATGTCACAGCGGTCTAAGATTTAGACAAGCCGTTTCTTGACACCTTAAATGATCTTAGAACAGCTTGATCTAGAGCACACAATGAGGAGAGCTTATTCTTAACTGAGTCCCAAGTAACACATAGGAGTTGACTGAAGTAATAAGTTACCTTGAACCACTAAGTAATAGTCTTGTAGCACCTTATAGACTGACAGATTTTAGGGATCATGGGCTAAGACCCACTTCATCAGATGAATGTTGTGGAAATCTCCAGATCACCTGCTGGAAGTGGGCTTCACCCCCCTTGTTTGAATTTACCTTGCTTTCTTGCCTGGAATTTATACTTGCTTCTGGAGATTTCCACAACATTCATCTAATGAAGTGGGTCTTAGCCCACGAAAGCTCATGATCCCTAAAATCTGTTAATCTATAAGGCGCTACAAGACTTTGTTGCTTTTGCAGATCCAGACTAACACGACTACCCCTCTGATACTAGACACTAAGCAATAGTAATTACAGTAAAATTTAAGCTATAAATCCTTAGGGGGAAGAAAGTACCACAAAGTGATTAGAAGTGTGGCAAAAATTTCCATAAGACGACTGAGTGAAAATATTCGCACAGTTTAGTTTAGAGGCAACTAAAATAATGGTATGGAGAAGGCAAATTGGGTGGTGGTCTTTAAATTCAGGAACAAGGAGATCTAAGAAATTGAAAACTTGCAAACTAGAAACTGATAGAAGTATTTTTTAACAAAGCCTGTAATTAGCCTGTGAAGATGTTGCCATGTTGTTACTACAAATTTTTATCATTTATTTTCAGCCAAGCAGATATTGTAGTTATATTTTTGTATATCACTTTCCAGATCATAATTTTTATCAGCATAGGAGAAGAAGGCGAGAAAATTCACATGCTTGTCTTTACTTTGTTTGGTTTCCAGCCCTGTAAAAGTGACTCTGGTAGGTGCAGTACTCTTCACACTGCAACATGCGCAGACCGTACCGATAGCAAGACACAACCTTATGTTCTTTTACACCACTTTTCTAGTGGTCACAAAGGTAAGAATTTGGAAATGTATGGCATATGTTTCAATAATTATATAGCAGTATTTTTACTGTACTTTCTAAAGCAAGATATATGTTGAATATTTCTCTTCATACCCGCCACCAGAATACTAACTTCAGTTTTCTTTTTCTGGAGCGATCTGGTCAAACTCAGTTGGTGAAAATGGAATAGTTCAATTGAAGTCCGTGGAGCTACCCCAATACCAGTGGAGGATCTGACCCCTATGAGCCTTAAGTAATTTCCACATGTGAAGCAGAACAACAGGAAGCTCTTGGCATCGTGACCTTTGCTAGTTGTATGAAAAGAATATTTCAGAAATTTGGCACAGGGAGTTGGTATTTCAAGTTACTGAATTATTTGAGAGAGATACAATTAAGACACAACAGGTGGTCTTGCCAACCTGTTAATACGCGTGGAGCAAAAATGAGCTGCAGCCAAAGGCCAAGTGTTTCTAGTCACCAAATACATTTATAAGTGAATAAAACATGCTCTGTTTGTCTTCATGCTGTTTTTTAAAAGTTTGTGTCTTTGGACACATCTTTCAACTGTCTAGAAAATAATGGTGAAGGTGAAAAGAAAAATATGAAGAGTGTTTACTATCTCTTTGTTTATAAAAAGTGTGGATATGTCCACGCATGTGCTCATGCGAGATCTATGCACGCATATTGTTCTTCCCTTTAATCTTTTTATGGTTAAACTCTAATCTTTCACATTTTTCATTTATCTCCTCGCAGAAAACTGGGCTATATCAGGACTTTTAACCCTAAAAAAGGCAAAGTTGGAATCTCAGTATCATCTGAGCTGTAACAATCTTGAAGGTTGCCACTCTGTACTTGAGATGTTAAAATAGTGGGTGAACTGTGGAGGAGGGTTTAAAAAGAATTGCCTGCCTCCCACAGGGCATCCCTAGAAACATTGTTTATAAAATCTGACTAAGATATTGGGCCTACTGGGTGCTACAGAAATGCAAGTTATCATTATCATTAATGCTCCAGACTTATCTTTGTTTAAAACACCTAAACTTCAGAGGCACTCAGGATACTAGGGATGTGGTGCTAGGAGGTAAGTAGTTAGGTGTGGGAGGGGATCTGTAGCCTCAGACTCTCTGTACTGCTGAAGCACATAGTATGGTGAGACAACTTTGTGGCACCAATTCTGCATTGGTGATTTGTTAGGAGCTTGAAGTCAGCTAGTAACTGTAATACACTGCTAGATTAACATAGTTCATATAAGTCTGGCACAGATTTATGAAGTAGTGTCTTGCTTTCCAGACATTTCTGAAATCTCTTTCAGGATCAGGGTACTACTCTAGTCTTTAGTGTTGGGTTATGAATACCATATTGGGTCTATTAAGCAGATCCTTTTCCCCCACTCCTGAAGGAAGTTCTCCCAATAAGTTTGTTTTAACATGGGAGGTTTTTTAGGATACATGCATCACTGATTTAGGTAGCCCAACCTTTACAGCTTAGGGGCAAGTCAAGGTCAAGAGGCCACAAACACCTCTGGGGCAGAGTCTTTCCTTCTGATCTGTTCAAGTAGTGCAAAGGGAGTGGAATTCAGCCACGGGCCCCCTTAGGGATTTACCCCAGTTCCTGGGGGTCTCCAATGGTGTAGAACTAGCATAGCCTCATTCCCCACAGCCTCTGGCACAGCGGCTGTATTGGGAGCAGGAAGGGGAGGAATGGCTGAACCTTAGGATGATGTAGTCCCCTACAACCAGGAACTAATATTCGTGCTGGAACAAATATTTATGAAGAGTCTGTATTAGCATTTAAAAATCTTATTAGTTGTTGTTTAGTTGCCAATTAGCACATAACATGACTAAGCACTCAAGTCTAGACAAGGCTCTAGAGTATTTTACAGTAACTTTATTGTTTTGTTTTTATACATACTTTTATTTCAGTGGTCAAGATAAAATTGGAATTAGTAGTTTACATTACACCTTTATCTGCAAATACATTTGGTCACTTATCTTTAATGGGCTAGAAAATGCTGGCTTATGTAGGCAGAAAAGACTGAAATGTATGGAAAGTTTGTAGTAGTATTCTGGAGATGTGCCAAGGTCAGAAGAGAACTAGAAATATGGCATTCCTTAGACTTCTAATTAGGGCCTGACACAACAAAGCCTTACTTCAATGAACAGTCTCCTCTTAGTATGAGGGCTTGCCAGATTGGACCCATAAATTGCAAAAGGCTACAGGTAAATAATTCATCCTTTATTGCTAATTATGGATAGATGCTTCTAGTCATAATGAGTTTTAATATAGCAAAGCTGTTGTGCAGATTTTGGTTTTATGTTACAATGAGAAATAATTCTTGGAATGCACAGAAAATTGTACAGAGAAGTCTACCAAGGGACTGGCTTTTTCCTCTGTCTACAAGGAGCTTGTTTCATCTTTCTCATTGGCTTACTCTTCATGCATTTATTAAGCTTAGTTTATTTTCTGTGTGTGCACTTAGATTTATTCATTGTATTTCAGTCCAGGCTGAAATAAAATTTTGGGACTGGAAGGGACCTTGAGAGATTATCTAGTCCAGTCCTCTGCACTCATGGCAGGACTAAGTATTATCTAGACCAGGGGTGGGCGAATGTTTTGGCCCAAGGGCCACATCTAAGTGGGGAAATTGCATGCAGGGCTGTGAATGTAAGGCTGGGGCAGGAGGTTGGGGTTTGGGAGGGGGGTGCGATGTGCAGGAAAGGGCTCAGGGCAAGGGGTTGGAGCAGAGGAGCGATGCGGGGTGTACAAGGGGGCTTAGGGAAAGGGATTGGGGTGCGGGAGGGGTGTGGGGTGCAGCAGGGGGCTCAGGGCAGGGAGTTGGAGCAGAGGAGGGATGCGGGGTGTATGAGGGGGCTAAGGGATAGGGGTGTGGGGTGCGGCAGGGGGCTCGGCAGGGGGTTGGGATGTAGGAAGGGTGTGGGGTGCGGTAGGGGGCTCAGGGTAGGGAGTTGGAGTGCGGGCTCCGTTCCGGGCACAGCTTCCATGAAGTGGCTCTTGGGTGGCAGCAGTGCACACCGGGGCCAGAGCAGGCTCCTTGTCAGCTCCAGCCCTGTGCTGCTCCTGGAAGCAGCCGGCACTATGTCCCTGTGGCCCCTGGGACAGGGGATGGCAGAGGGCTCCATGCAAGGCTGTTGCCTGTGGGTACCTCCTCTGAATCTCCCGTTGGCCGCGGTTCCCCATTCCCGGCCACTGGGAGCTGCATGGTGCGTTGCCTACAGGCGAGGGCAGCACACACAGCCCTCTGTGGCCCCCTTCCCCAGGGGTCGCAGGGATGTGGTGCTGGCCGCTTCTGGGAGCGGCACAGGAGCCACGGCACATAGGGGTGGCAATCCCGTGGGCCAGTCCCAAAGCTCTGGGCTGTAGTTTGTCTACCCCTGATCTAGACCATCCCTGACAGGTGTCTGTCTAACCCACTCTTAAAAATGCGCAATGATGGAGATTCCCCAACCTCCCTAGGCAATTTTTTCCTGGCAGTTAGCAAGTTTTTTGTAATCTCCAACCTAAACTTCCCTTTCTGCCATTTAAGCCCCATTGCTGCTTTTCCTATCCGCAAAGGATAAGGAGAACAATTGATCTCCCTCCCTCCCTCCTTGTGGACTTGAAAACGGTTATGTCCTCCCGTCTGTCTTATCTTCTCTAAACTAAATAAACCCTCATAAATAATGTTTTCTAGACCTGTAATAACTTATGTTCTTCTCTGGACTTTCTCCAATTTGTTCACATCTTTCCTGAAATGTGGCTCCCAGAGTTGGACACAATACTCCAGTTGAGGCCTAATCAGCGCAGAGTAGAGTGGAAGAATTACTCCTTGTGTCTTGCTTACAACGCTCCTGCTAATACATCCCAGAATGATGTTTGCTGCTTTTTTTTTTTTTTTTTCCCCTTCAACAGTGTTGCACTTTAGGATTGTTTACTTCTCTTTTCAGTTATTTTGGACAAAGATTTGCACCAGAGGCTAGAAATTACCTATATTTATAACATGTAAAATACAACACTGTCTTCAAATTAGGGAAATATGTAATTCAGAGTGCTGAAAGCTTAGAGATGGGCTACCTAAACTTGCACCAAAATAACTAAATATGTTTTATTTATATCTTTTGTTATTTCAGTGCAGGTTTGTGTGATTTAGCAGATGAGTTTAATGTAAAATTGAAATAGGATGCTTCTGTTAGAGGAGTGTCCACATGCAGACTTGTGTGGAAATAACAGAAGTGTCAATTAAAACTGGTTTAGGTATTTCAGTGCATGAGTTTGTGTGCAGACTAGCCCATATGTGCTGATTCTTTTTCTTAAGTAGTCTTTTTATTTGGAGAGCTAAGGCTTTCTAACTTAAATATGACCACTTTCTTTATAGGTAACCATGATGTTGACACGATCTGCAGTTTCTCCATTTGCTCCTTTTGAGTCTGTGCTGGGCCATATGCTCTTTGGTTGGCAACAAACTCCATCTAAAGGAAAGGGTGAGGCCAGAGTATCTTCCAACGGAACCTCTTCAGTCTGCGACCGTTCTGCTGGAGAGGCCAGTGAAAGCATTAAGAAAAGACAGGCAAAAAAAACAGAATAAGTGGCCAAAAAAAAATTATCTTGTTACATGTGGCTGTAACACTTCAAAACATTTCTATTTCAAATGATGGGGAAAAAGAAAACAGTATGCAAGGAAATGCATGTGACAGGCTAGCAGCAGTGATGAGCTTTGTGTACTACTGTAATGTAGTTAACCTTTAAAGTATATTTTGTAAATTGTAATTCAAATGTTGGGAATGTATGTATCATGGTAGACATTTCTAACTTAAATGGTACTAAATAAGAGATTTTTATAGTGATGACGATTTTATTAAGTGAGAAATTTATTGTGATTTTTGTTTTTATATTTATGAAAAACTCACTTTTAAATGTAAACCCTCCCCCCAAAGATAGTAACAAAATGAGACAATCAGATTTGACTATTTTCTTTTTCTTTTATCATTTATTTTTGCGCATATTTTCTGTTTTGATTCTTGTTTTTCAGCTGAATAAAATGGATAGTTATACAAAGTAGCATATTCCACAGTATGAAAAGCTCTTGTAGTCTTCAGCTGAGCAGTGGAATTAGAGTAAAATTTTACCAAATGTTCACATTATGTGAATAAATTAGCACTGTAAATAGTTTGCACTGCAAAACTGTGGAAATGTGCCAAAAACAAAGCCTTCGTTCCCTAGAAAAATATCTGAATTATTACTATAATTCATGTTGCACTGATCTTGATTCTGCATAGTCACAAACTAGAGTATTTTTCATTTTCTCCTTTCCAGAATAAAAGTAAATTCTCTTGCACTTTTTAAAAAAAGATATTATAGCAAGCAAATAGAAAATTTTTAGTACTAATGTTTATCCAGCTAACTCACTTTGATACTGCCAGCTGAAAACTTTTTGATTTGTATGTTTGCTGTTCTCTAGGCAGTAAATCAGACAGTAATGTAATATTACTGTTATTAAATTGTTAATGTGCATTTGTATTGAAGCATATGGTTTTTAATATTTCTTCCATTTTCATTTTACGACTGACTGTGTTGTAGCATGGCATCTTATCCCAAATATCTAACAATATTTTCTGCTTTCTAAGGTAGACCATCATTGTGAAAGGAACTCAGAGAATTGCATATTGCAAGTAATACCCATTTTCCCAACCAAAATGTTTATCACCTTAACCTCCTCCTTGGCTGTAGGATAAATACATGGATTTTACCTCCTTCCACACTCCTGTCTTTTCTGCACTAGTGTTTTTATTAAAATCTTCCATCATTTTGTTACTACCAGTTAAGCTGCACCAATGGTAGTTTTGGCACCAGTGCTATAGCCATTGCTATGTGTTCATACCTCTGTCATTTAACCCTGTTTAGATTAGGGTCGTATGATGTGGTAATAAAAATACTTGTGCCCTGTCTATTCCACCACTTATGCTGGTACTAGCATTGATGGAGCAGTTACTTGCTGATGATAATGAGTAAGAGTACTTCCAGTGTAAGATGCACCATAACAGTCCATGAGCTTTTGCTGAAATGCCTCTTCCTGTTCCTTGCATATGTTGCACGCCAGTTTGGTAACTCATTTCTAGCAGCTATTGTGTTAGTGAAAGTCTTGCAATTCTAGAAAATGTAATTAATGTTCCAGAGATGTTGCATTTTCAGAGTGGCATTTTTCATTTGGCCTGTCATTCATTTTTGTCATCAAAACTACTTTTTTCTTCTTTCAATGCCAGTCTGCACAAACTTAAATTTTGTCTGACGGTGAGCACTTTTGAAGTATTTCTATAGTTACCTCCACGTGAAAATGGCAAGAGGAGAGGAAATGTACATTTCTCCTCAGACTGCAGTTCAGCTCTGAAAAATGATTGTGGGTAAAACAGTTGTCCAAGTAGCTCGGGGGATAGAATTAAAATCTGAAAATGGAATTCCAGTTGCATGGTACACTTCTGAATTTGAGATGAGTTCAGATATATGCAAATGTGGCACCTTTATTCAACCAAGCTTTTCTTTCTGGGTATTTATAGTCATATATACTCCATTCTTGTAGCCAAAATATTTTTTATAACTGCTTTTTCTTCCTGTTAGACCCAGTCAACATAGATTCAGCATTCTCTCTCAGCTATTTGATGTATTTGCAGGGTAGGCAGCTTGAAAAAAAACTCTCTACCTATGCACTGAGAAACTCTGATATGGAAGTAAAGATACAAATAGAATGCCACAATGCTACTTCAAGTCTCTTCTCAGATAAAAACCCAACTTTATAGTAAACCTTAGATTTTAGGCAGTGTCCAGGTAACTGGCCATGTATTTCAGGTGGTGTTAACTAGAACAACCTACTTCAACATGGAAACAAATAAATACAGCTCATCATTGGGCAAAAGTCTTATGAGTCTAGTGCCTAAAGGACAAAATAATGTCAGATTCTTGCCTTATAACCTTGGGGCTCAGTTTGTTTTCCAGTAATAAGTGGTAGGAGCATTGAATTGCCTCATACCAGAATATTAAGTACCTATATGACTTTAGGTTATACAAGGGTATTTGGATGCCATTAAAAGTAAGTACTAGTTAGGCAGCTAAAAATGAGACACTAGTAACTGCAGTACTTCCTGCATATGTAAAACTTTCAGGTAACTCTTAACACCCTAAGAGGTGTATTAAGATTTGTGAACAAGTGTTTGAATACTTCATAGTTCTATACTTTGTACACTGAGATGTGTTCTTTTCCCCCCAGGTTACTATTGTAATACTGTGAGATACTGGCCAATATCTGGCTATCTTTAGCCCAAATGGATATGTGAAAATATATTTGGAATTACTTTAAGTTTACAATAATTTGAAGCAGAAAATGCGGTGTTGTATTCAGTATGGATTTATAAAAATTACATTATTAATAAAAAGTGGAAACAGTTGTTTTCCTGATGTTTCTTCAGATGTTTTAGACAAATATAAGAACATAAAATCCAAAGCCTGTAATATTACTTTCAAATAGAAATACAGTATAATCTTTTTCTGAAAAACTTAGTAATAAATTCTGTTCCCATACCAGAGGAACTTTGAAACCTCTTCATATTAAAATACTTTAGAGAATGATCTTTGCGGGACAGATTTCTAAAAACTCAGCTAACAGATTCCATTCCACCTCCATGAAAATCTGGCCACTCCAAAATGCCCAATATCCAGCAGCTCCCATTGTTCTCAGGATCTGGATGCTGATCACTCTTGAAAATCTGGCTATAATTGTTGGTGCAGAGCATTCCTGAAAAATCTGACCCTTGTTGTGAAAGCTGCATTACCATGTGTTGATAATACTGAATAACAAGACACATTTTTTTCAGTTTCTTGGAAGAACTTTTATACCGGAGCTACAACAGCAGAAAATACATTACTTCTACGCTCAAGATTTTTTCACATTTGTCAGCTCTGGTTTTTAATGGACGTGCAGGTGGACACCTTTTTACTTCAGTTTACGGATCATCTGTTTCATTTATTAATTTTTCAGTTCTGATACCTTCTTGTGTTGCAGTAAAGTCATTTTTGCAATAGACCTGGAAAAGGTTAATTTGGGGATATTTTGCATTATAAATACTCAACCAAATCCCATCCTTAGGTGTGGATTGGTTCAGGTAAGTATCCCCTTCTCTAGCTATCATCCTTAATGTACCTCTGCTAAATTCTTCTCTGCAAGATGAGACACAGTACTCAATATACTTGCTGTACTGGCTTGATTCAGGATCAAGTATTCTTGATTAGCCAGATCCAGTGCAAGTGCCATATATGAATTACTTCCTGTCTTTCATGTGTCCCATTAATGGGTCCTTAAATGTATCTTTTGCTAATACAAACCAACACTGGTCTACAGTGGGGAGCGGGATCGATCTCAGATACGCAACTTCAGCTACAGCAATAGTGTAGCTGAAGTCGACGTACTTAGATCGACTTACCGCGGTGTCTTCATGGTGGTGAGTCGACTGCTGCTCCCTCATCGACCCCGCCTGCGTCTCTTGCAGCTGTGGAGTACAGGAGTCGACGGGAGAGGGCTCAGGAATCAATTTATCGTGTTGATTTGTCGCATCTAGTCTAGACGTGATAAATCAACCCTCTCCCCACCATTAGATCGATTTCACAATGAGTGTAGACCTGTACTAAGGCTGTGATCTTCCTGGGAGCCCCACTTACTTCTGAGGTTGTGTGGGCAGAGGGATCTGCCTGCATGGATCAGATTGCAGAATTAAGGCCTAAACTGACAATAGAAGAGAGTTTTTTATAAAGGGGTGAAATGATTCACATAAACATAACAAAACAGAACCATTGCTCAAAACTTGGACCCAGATACTTCTGAAGATTATAAATTTTTCCTTTTTGTACTCTTTCCAGTACTACTATGTTCTTGGATTGAAGTGGAAATAGTGAAAGCCCACAAGAAAGGCAACTGCTGTTATTTCTAATTTGGCTAAAACCAGAAACTAGTGGGAAAGGCATATATGTGGTCTCTCAAGAATTCCAGTGTCTGTTGGCTAAGTAGGTCTGAATAATCTAGGTTTTTATACTGTACTCATCACCATGCTATATAAATAGAACTCCTGAGTCTTGCCCATAACTAATATTTAAATACAAATTCAAGGTTTATGAACAACAATTGAAGCTGGAGAGTAAAATAAATCCCTCTAACTAGATTCCAAACAAATGGCCACCAGCAAAAGTAGCATTTAATAGCATAACAATCAGAACATTTGATGTAAAACAAAATACTTGGAATTATTTGTGTTCATAAAATGGCCACTACAGACTGGCACAAGCCTTTTTTGCAAGCCTGCCCACAGCAAGGACAAGGAAACATCCATCAAAAGGTAGGTACCATCATGAGAGTAAATTGTTTAAAGTGATGTACAGAAGGAACACAAATATTCTCAAGAATAGTATGTTGCCACTCCTGCATTCTGCTTTGAAAATAGATCTTGTGGCTTTTGTGAACACTAATATATTACAAGAAGGTAGTCTGCATAGAACAGCATATCAGAAATACAACCAGCATCCTAACCTAGCTCTTTGCTTCTAGCAAGTCTGATGTGTTTACAGCTTCTTTAGAGAGACCAGCAGATGAGCTGCAATTCTTGCAAAAAAAAATAAAAAAAAATCAAGACTGTTTACTTGAGGGAATCATGAATTCAGAGAATGTTCTATAGCCAGAGAAGCAGTTCATTAAATCATAAACCTACAATTACTTGTACAGGAATTTTTAATGTTGGCAACCCAATTCCAGTGGCACTTGGTACTTTTAAAAGGCCTCCAAAAATGAAATAGTACATAGATTTTTCATGGGAGCTGGTAGAAAATCAGGTAAGTAAGTGGGAAGAATTTACCACCATAAGATGGTGCAGTAAGGTACACTTTGTCAATGGAGAATTTTTTTTGTAAAAAGGCCATGTTTTGTCCTAGATGCTGGCGGAACTCCTATTTCATATATACAGTCCCCGTCCCTATAGTATCTATGTGCCTTCCAAGTATTTAAAAATAGAAATAATCTTCTTTCTCAGGTTGTGGAAATAGTTAGTTTGGTCAACAGGGTTCTTATATGCATTTGAGAAGGAAATATTGAGGGAAGCAAAATCCAAGGAGTTATGCTTTCAGAAGAAATGCAATTAGTTTCATGGTTGCTCTCATCTCTTGTAGAAGTGAGTTCCATAGTCTAGGCTCAGCTCCTGCAAGGGATTTACCTTCTGAATTTACAAGCCTCCCCTTATTGGTCATTTAGTTCAATTGTTCCAGTGGAAAATTGGTTGCAAGTGGAGACGGTCCCATCCCGTGAAAGACTGAACAGCAGAGGTGAGACCTTGAACTGGTATTCAGATGTCCAGCAAATGACTAGAAGAGCGTTCTGAGGTGATAGTCTCACAAATTTGTGTGGCTGAGCAGATGGGCCACTGTGTTTTTTGTACTAGCTTTCAGGCTGTGTGGCTTCAATCCTGTTGGTTAGAATGGTATGCAATGTATTTTTAGTGTGCTCTAATGTGATGTAGTAGCTGGAAATGGAGAGAGCCAGCACCATGTGGTCTTCCAGCTCACAGTGGACCCAACAAGTGCTCCATGGACCACAGTTTAGGAACCGGTGAATCCGTCAGCAGATACCTGTAGAGTTTCATGCCCTTGTGTGAGAAATGCATGAAGGCAGAGCAGGTGGTCCAATGAGTTTTTAACCATAGATGAGCTTTTAAAGAACCATTTAGACCAACATCCTCCATTTTCCTACTCCTGTCCATTTCCAGTGTTAACTATTTAGTTTTATTTCTTTTGAGTTATAATCTTATGGTTTACAGCTATACCACCCTCCTTGTAGAATTTGATGTCTTTATAGGCATAGCTTCTCTTATGAACTCTTTTGGGGTCTGGATTTGGACTTGTAAGTCTGATAATGCCTGGAAAAATATAGGGATTGTCCTGAACCACTAAATTCAGACCAGATTTTGGAAGTTCCCTTCCCTCAAAATTTTGGGGGTGGGTTTCTCAACCCAAGGCTCTGATTTCAGCTAGCACAGATATAGGACCCAGAATTCTGATGCAGACCAATATTGGAGTCTAAACTTCAGTTCACATTTGTATCTGGGTTTTGGTTCCAGGCCATCTCTTTTAAACAATAACCCTTAAATAGAACCTAATGTCAGATTTGGGTGCCCACTCCTTAATTAAATATCTATTGATCTTAAATGGGTGTTTTCCCTGAGTAAGGACTACCAGACACGTCCTCTAATTTTGATAAGCTGAACAAACCAGAAAGACATTGGGATTTTTTTTAAAAATAATTCTCCTATTCTTGAATAACATACAGATATTAAACAGTGAAAGTTTGATTGAATGAAGAATCTAGAAGATATGAATAAATGCTAAATGGTCACTCAAAATAGCCACTAAAAAGCAGACCACAAACAAAGCTACTCCTCTTTCTGACAGAAATTATCATATGAAGCTAGATGAAACAGGCACACCAAAACTGCAGTTTGCTGTATGAACAATCTCTCTCCTTGAATGCAAACTATACAGAGCATAAGGATAACAAGGTTCAGGCCAAAGAGAAACAAGTTGAAAGCATGCAGTAAATGAGGACAAAGAAAGATGAATAGCTAGTGAAACTGCCGATAGACATGTTCCCCATGTAATGGAGGTGGGGTGGGGGGAACCTAGAAAGTCTGATCAGGAAAAAACTAAGACCACGGACCCTAATGCTTCTCTCACAATCTCATCCCTACTGACCTAGATGAAGATGCTACACATCTCATTTAATATGAATCTGGTCGTGGCAGATGTTCCTGAAATGAACATGTCAAAATATTATGAGGAAAAGCACCAATTAAGGAGGTCAAACAGGGTAAGACCCCTGGGGATAAATTTTCAGTGTGATGTGCAGGAATGCAATCACATTATTAATAAGATGTTTCAAAAATCTCCATCATGCTGATTTTTTTTACCCCCTGGTGTTAAGAACCAGGCTGAAATGACTTAAAAAATGGATTTGTGTTTGACATGCTTACTAATACACAGGAAGCAGAAAAACAGCTTAAATGATGCACTTGGAATGACGTTATCCCTGTGGAAAGTGCCGGGCAGCATCACAAACTCCCTGAAGTCAGAGGAAATTCTTAGAAGTGCTTAGCACTTCTAAGAATGAGGCCTTCAATCTTTGTTCTGTTTTCTCATCTGTAAAATGGGTATTTTTTTTCCACCTCACAGGGGCGTTTATAGCTTAATGAATTGTTGGTGAAATGCTTTCAGATCCTGAAGGTACTATTAGAAATGTGAAATAATATTACTAGAGCTGATCAAATACTTTTCACCAAGACCTTTTCAACAGAAAGTGGATTTCTGACCAAAACAAATTGAAATTGGACTTTTTTCCCCTCAAAAAAACAAACTGATTTTTTTTTCAGTAAAACTATTTTTGATTTTTGAAAACTTTTTTTGAAAATAAATACTAATTTTTCTGAACCAAAAATAGCTTTAGAAAATAGTTATTTGGTTTGATTTTTTTGCATCCAAAACCAAAAAGATGTGTGAGATTTGGGGGAAACGGGAGAATCAGTGTTACTAATTTTTCCATGATACATTTTTATTTTCAACCAGCCCTAGTTATTTATTAAATTGAATGCTTTTGATTAGGGCTGGTGGAAAACTGTTCGTTGTGACCATATTACGGTTTAAAAATTGGGTTTTTAATTGAACTATTTGCTTTGTGTGGAACACTTTGATTTCTTTTGTCAAATAATAAATTTGTATTGTAGATTAATATTTTGTTTTTTGCCATAAATTCAAAATTTTGTGAAAAATTTCAGTGGAAAATGTGTGGGTTTTTAAATCAAAATATTCGGCAGGGGGAAAAAATCATTTTCTGACCAGCTAATTTTGATTACACTGGCAATATTTTTGATGGCTTGAATTAAAAAACAAAATCCTTAAACTGCAATCTAATTTTAGAAGTATGATCTGACTTGCATGAAAACAAAGCTAGTAACTACACCATTAGGCAGCAGAAAGCTCCCACCACCACAGTCAAAACAAGTGTTTGGAGCATCACTGCCAGATATATAATGGAGTATGGTATTTTTATCCTTATGGCTTATTTACAACAGTACATCAAAGCTCCCTATGGAGCATGGCAGCAAGATCCTCATGGCCAGTTAGTGTGCAGCAGACTGGGGCAACGTAGACTCGCATTCCAGCTTGCCACACGCTTTGTCTCTGCCTAGACAAGCCCTTAGTATTTCATAAATTATTCTGCCCATATTCCTTCTTGCCCTAATCTGACGCCAAAGTAGAAGGTGTGGATCTGAATCCAGCACAATCAATTTCACATTGTTTTTATCAGTGCCTGGGGGTTGATGATACAGACTTGTGCATACTAATCTTGCGATCCTTTTCACTGTGCAGCAAGAGTGGCAGCAATCTGACTCGTGAGCAGGAGGAAGAGGCTAGTGGTTTAAACCAGACGTGTTGGAAAGACCAGTTGTAAGTGAAATCTGAAGGCTGCTGACTACACAGCACCGAGACCTCAAGATCTCAAGCCACAAAGAGCTATGAAGTATAGAGTGACCAGATAGCAAGTGTGAAAAATCGGGATGGGGGTGGAGGATAATAGGCATCTATATAAGACAAAGTCTAGAATATCGGGACTGTCCCTATAAAATTGGGACACCTGGTCACCCTAAGCAGCAACCACAGCGCAAGCTTCTGCCCCAAAAATGAGCCTTTACAACAACCTGAAAGGATCATCTGTAGGGTGAGACTTGAAGGTAGGTTAGTGGTCTTGTCTGTTCAGTTCTTGGTGCCTCTGTTGGCAGTGCTGACTGGTGACCGTTGTGTCTGTGCTTTATGGATGACTTAGTTGGGGGTTGATCGTGCTTTGAGCAGGGGGTTGGACTAGATGACCTCCTAAGGTCCCTTTCAACACTAATATTCTATGAACCTGCAGATTGTAATAATGTTAAATTGCTGCTGAGCTGGGGCCCAATCCGTCCTCCATTGGAGTCAGTAGGGGCCATTACATTCAGTGAGAGCTGGATCAGTTGCCTGGTCTGAATTCAAACTAGAGAAAATCTCTAAGCCATCCAGTGTCCTATAGAACCATCACCTTCCGGTGCCTATTAAGAGCTGACAATTTCAGTCCATCTTGAGCTATTCATAACCTGCAGAAAAATAGGATAGTTCATTGTACAGAACCTAAACTATAAATTGTACTTCTATATTTCAGTACCTTGATGACTTTTGACTCTATAGTTGCACTTGATTTTTTGATGCAGTAGTTTGATGCATTTGTTGATGCAGTAGTTCCTCTGGCTAAAAGCTTCTCAAAATCCTTTTCTTTCTGAGAAATTTACTATTTTTATATACAGTATAAGCAGTGGGGCACTTAAATATAAAACATTGACTTTGGGCCTTAGTACTGTAGTTTGCAGAACAACATGGACAGTGTGGCTGAATTCTTTGTAGAGCTCGCACAGCAAATTCTTGCAACAATTCCTCAGGCTTTTCGCCACCAGCATTACAATACTTAACCACAAAAAAGCCCAGGGTTACATTCTCTGCTGGTGTGACCCATTGACTTTAATGGTTATACTAGCAAAGAATTTGGTCCCCTGTTAACAAATTATATTTAAGATGGATCTTAAAACTATGGAAGGTTTTTTTTTTTTTTAAAAAAGCAAAAGCTGAATCTCCCTCTTAATTACGCTCCTTAGTGACTAGGTGTTGTGCTGCACTGAAGACCTCAGACATACCAGAGCTCAGTGGGGTTTTAATCTGAATGCTAAAGGCGAGATTTGCAAAGACATCTAAGTGACTTCAATACCCAATTCTCATTGGGTGTCCATCCAAATCCCCCAGGACGCTTTGGAAATCTGACTGAAGCTCTAATCCTGAATGCATCCCATAAGCTGCTGACCACCTTCTGCTCCCAGCGAATCAGGATCTGGCCCTAAGTACGTATTTACATACATCTTTTATTGTACTAGTTTAGAAGGGGAGCCAGTTTGTGCATGTGTGCGAAACCATTGGAGCCTATTATGTAATGCACAGTTTAGAAGCGTTTATTTCTCCACTGAGGAGTTTGCTTTCCGAATGTAACTGCTCCAACCTTCTACTTAAAGCTTTTCCAACATGTATTTACAAGCCCATATGGGGCTGTCCAGCTGGAGGGAAGGCCCTGCTGCAGTGACTCCTGGCTCCATGCCTTGCTGCCTGTAGTGACTGGAGCTGGGACTGATCCTGCTATCCTTCCCCATGTTAGCAGTCTCATTGAAGTCCATGAGCAATTCCATGAATAAGGGCTATTGGCATGAGAAAGGGCTGGAGAGCAGTGTTGCTGTGTGGAAAGTCCTAATATCTCCCAAGGAAAGCTGGGCAGCAAACAGTTTTCCTGTCCTGCAAGAATTTTTGAGATTTTGAACATTTTTTTCTGGATATCCATTGGGACAAGATGTCGAAATCTTTGAAATATTTTGTGAACTCAAAATAAAATCAAATCAGATTGGGTCAACTGAAATGTTTCTTTTCAATCATTTTGAAACCTTTCTGTTTTGATTTTTGACCTTTTTTACATGTACTTAAATTTTACAGTGAAAAGTTTCAACCCAAAATAGGAGCGTTTACATTCAGAAAATGTCAAAATAGCCTAGAATGACCAGTTTGAATCTTTTTTCAAAAAAAATTCAAAATGGGAAATTCAAGATCCTTTCCCACAAACAGTTTTAGTTTAGATGGATCAATGTTTCCCAGCAGCAACAAAAAATCCCTTTTTGCCAAAAAAATTCCCAACCAGCTGTAGCCTTTAGCATATATTTTATATTTAGTAATGAGAGATGCTGCTGATTTACTAATATTAAAGACAATGGGCCAAATTTATCCCTGGTGTATCTCCAGTTGAGTCAATGGAGGAATTTGCCTCTGTACACTGAAGAAAAATTATAAAATCTATTAAGCCTGTATAATACACATAATAAAGAATCGTAGTACTGTAGTGACTCAAGTCACAAAAAGAACCATCTTATTATCTATACATGCCTGAAAGGAAGGGGACACTTGTTCTGACAATATTAAGTATTTCAACTTTTTTCCTTTGTGCATTGATGTTGACCTGACCAATATAATACTCAATAAATATCATTTTAACAGGGTAGCTGTTGTGTGTAAAGGCATTTATGGACAATATTCTCTTTGACCCTTCGTATTTTTTAATCAAAGTAAACAGTCTGATGACATTTACACACACAGATCCTGGAATGAACTAGGATAACTGTTTATAGCTGGCTAGGATGCTTTGGGGGTTGTCACAGCTTGCCCTGTAACCTTGGATGCTTCTGTGCTTTGCAGCTTTGGCTCCAAACCCCAACACCAGCAACCTGCTTATAGCAGTGACCTCCCCCTAGAGCCTGGTTGGATCCTGGCTAAGGACTGGCCAGCCATGCTGGAAGATTGACTGTGGTAAGAAAAGAACTCTAGTTTCCTGGTAGGTTTTAGTCTTAGCATTTTTTTAGTTTTGTTTGTAACCATTGTGATCCCAGTTCCTTCTACTTGGGATCATTTAAATATCTGTCCTGTTAATAAACTTAATCTTGTTTTATTGCACAACCGTCTGAGTGGAGTGCTTCAAACTGAAGAGTAAAATCCTCAGCCAAACTAATATGCTGATGCTGTGGACTGTGTCTAAAGGAGAAGCAAGGTTGATACGGTTTTGTAGGTGCTACAATGAGAAGGACTGAGCACTGCATGGAAGACAGTTCTGGGCAGACATAGGACCAGAAGGGTAGTTAATATCACCCTATTACATGGAGTAACCAGGCTGGAGGTCACTGTGATCTGCACAATACAGAAGCACGCAGGGTTACACAACCCATTCCTGGTCTGGCTGAACCCCACATCACCACAACAGCCCTGAGTCACTATTGTTTTTTTGTCTTTGGGGTTTTTAAGCTAATTCTCAAAACTGGAACTGTATGGGAGCCCTCCGCTGTTGAAAATTATCATTGTAAAAAACATTGCATGGCTATTGCCGGTTTTATATTATCAATCCCTCACCCTAGAAGGTGGTAATATATAGAAAGAATAGCAGGTGTGAGAAGATACTCAGCACACCTTAGCCCAGGCTCTAATTGTGCACCTGCAGTTTGAGTGCACACAATTTCCACATCTCTGTTCATAAAAGGGAATATACATATGCAGACTTGTGCCCATTTAACTCCATGCTCAGACAATGAAAAGCTGCTGCTGGAAAGTTTGGTCCCACATGCCAGATCTGTATCGTAAAAGATAGTGAACTCAAATCCCATACAGGCATAATTTTATTAAACGTCCTATATAGTCTTTCCTTTGATGTGACCAAAGATGAATTCATGCTTATTTCTATCTCTTTTCTAAAATGAAATGCAAACCAACTTAGACCTCAGTGGAGCAATGCCAAAAGACACCAGCTGAAGATCTCAGCTGAAGTATTTAGGAAAACTCTGTTGTCCCTTTGTTTTTCCCTAAACCAGGAACTGATGAAGTTCCTATAGCAAGGGAAACTCTTAAATGATGGGGAATAGAAGTCTGACATTCAACTTTGCGCACTTAAGATATCTGTCGCATTGCTACGCAACAAGCAAAGCAGAAAGTCTCAACTACCAGACAGATATGCTGGCTGATTAAATTTAAAACTCTTTTCACCATTGATTTCAATGAGGAGTTTGGCCTAAGAATTGATGGCTCAGTGTTAGTGCCCATCTCATTTAGCAGCAAACACACATTTCACTATCATCTATTTTTCCCATCGCAATTTCCTCTGGACAGACAATGGGCCAGGTTCTGCTCTAAGTTTCCCTTCTGGAATAGTCTAGAATTTAATGGGGAACGACCACCCTTTCTATGGGTTTTTTGACCCATTCCTTGAACTATATCCCTTCTATTAATCTATCTGATTTATAGGCCCAATGCGGCATTGGGTCAGCTGAGCATTCATGCAAAATCCCATTGACTTCTGTGGAACCCCATTCAGGTGCAGATGAGTGCACTAGCGGGTCTGGATGAAGGTTTAGGACCCTAGAAAGGAGATAATTTTCTATGACAGGCTATAGACCTTCAGAGTGATTTTTATTCAATCTGAGCCCAGTTAGTCTCCTCCTATTATATTCCATGGGATTTTTCCCATAAGGATTATACCAGTGCAATCCTCAGATGTTAATGGGATAACCTGGAGAGAATTTGGCCAAGTGTGCTCGTTGATGATTGCCTTGTCAGAACCTGTTTGCGTATGCTAATTGTGAGCCTTTAAGAGGCAATGTTATGCAGACATCAGGCCTGCTTCTGTGTCTTCGCGCGCGCGTGTGTGTGTGTGTGTGTGTGTGTGTGTATAATTAATATGAATGATGTGCCACGGATAAAGCCCAGCATTTGGGAAGTTCCATTCGTAACTGGAACTTATCTTAGAGGGCTCCTGTCAAAAGGAATTAGCATGTCAGCAGCTCCTTGGCCAATTCCAAGATGGTATTTAATAGCTGACTGCCTGACATATCAACTGTTCTTGTTTAGGAGGAGCAAGTCCCTGTTCTTAAAGCAAAAGAACGATCATTCTTCCACTCTACCTGAAAGCTTTCTTAGTTCAATTAATATAAATGGAATAAAAATGCACATGTTCCTATTTTTCTCTTTATCTGCCCCTATTTATAACATTCAAGTGCCAGAAAATATGCGACGGAGAAGGAACAGGCTTAAGATTTTAAGATCAAATATTTTGTTCTGAACAGGGCTGAGCTGCTGTTGGTGAAAACATTGGAAAGAGAAAGGAAGGGGCAGCACAGTGGGGAAACCCATGTGGTGCATGTAGGGCACCATTTTTTTAACACAGTGGGTGATTGACTAGATGAAGAAACTATCTAGGGCTATGGTGGATCTCTATCTCCTAAAGGGGTCAAATCAAGACTGGATGCCTTACTGCAAGATAGCTTTTAGACATGATGCAATTCTATTGCCTGTGTTGCACGGGAGGTCAGGCCAGAAGATCTGATGGATCCTTCTGTCTTCATCTGTGTCAGGAGAAACAGGATGCTGTATTATGTAAAAGAACAAGTCCCTCAACAAATGGAGACATATTGGGCCAAACTCAGCAACCCATATTCACACTGATTAGTAGCTATTCATGTGAGTAGTCCCATTGTAACTGAGTATGTGCTACTCAACATCAGTAAAAACTATTCAGCATAAGAAAAGGTTGCAAAATCAGCCCATCTGGACTGGAGACACACACACACACACACACACACACACGCTTTTCTTTTAGCACAACATACAGTGCCTAATCCACACGCAGTAGAAGAACAGCTGTGCTGAGCGCAGACCCACTGGTTTTAGGCAGATTTGTACTTTATGCTACCCTGGGGCATAGCTGTTTATACTCATGCTAGCTCAATGACAGCTAGCACGAATGTGTGTGCTCAAGCAGGGGAATTACACCTAGTCTGTAGTGTAGCCATAGCCTAAGAGCACAGGTATCACTTCACATTAAATCACTGAGTGATGAAATTGATATTTGCACCTGGCAAATTTGTACAATTGCCTCCAAAGTTTGTGTATCTTTGTAGTGGGGCAATCACCCCGCTGCAGCCCGGAAGAGGTTAAAACAGCTCTGGAGAGGGCTGCGGCGGATTGGGAAGGCAGCCACAGCTGGGGCCAGGCCCAATTAGGAGGCGGCTGGCCCTGATAAAAGGGCTGACAGTTTGGATCTAGGACAGTCTCCCTCTAGTTCTGGAGGGAGTTGGACCTGGCTGCCTGAAGGAACAAAGGGTACTGAGGGTGGAGCAGTGCTGGGGAAGGGGCAGGCTGAGCTGGGGAGCTCAGGCTGCGGCCTGATAGGAAGGCCTGGAAAGGTACTGGGCTGCAGGGAAAGGCAGCAGGTCCAAACCCCCCTTGCCAGTGATGACTGGCTTTTAAACTGCAATCTGCCCCAGGGAGCGGGAGCTCGATGCTGACTGGCAACAGGGGGCAATACCCCAGGGGGCAACACCCCAGGTAAAAGGGCACCGGGATCCGGGAGGGACACAAGGGCCAGCGGTAACTGTGACGGCAACCAGCAGAGGGCGTGCCGATGGCTGGTGAGCTAATTCCCTGGACAACCAGCAGGAGGCGCCGCAGGGGTGAGTCGTCGCCGCTACAGTCTTGTTTAGGTAAAATATTTGTGTATGGATAAAAAGCATGATATAAAATCTAGGTGGTATTACTACAAGGAAATCCTGTTGCTATACTATGTGACAAGTGTAACATTACACTGAGATAAGGACACTGCCACCATAGATGAGAGGAGTCAGCAGCATTCTGAGACGAGTTCCTTTCATTCCAGTGCTGTTTCCCTTGATGGTTCAGCTTAACAATGATCCTATTCAGTAAGTAAACAGGAGGCTGGATCCACAGCTAATGTAAGTTGGCATAGCTTCTTGGAAGCCAGTGGAGCCAAGCGGATTTACACCAACTGGGAATCATTCCAAGGGGCCATTTGTTTCAAAATCTCTGGCACTTGGGCTACCAACTGTGATCTCCATGGCCCAATCCTCCTCCCATTACAGTAAGTGGCAAAACTCCCATTGGCTTCAACAGAAGTAGGCCTTGTGTCATTGCTGTTCAGTTATGATCATCTCTCAGAATCAGTTTAGTCTCCGCAGCATGCAGGTATCTGTCAGATGTTATTCTGTTGCTTGTTACCCTCAAGTTTCCTTTCATTTCCTTCTGCTGTGCTATTGGAAATTATTGCTTTCATCCTCCCTGTTTTAAACTCCATCAAGACCTACTGAAATGCCTCAATAAATTCTATGCAAATATTTTATTATGCCTCCTGCTTTTTAGCTACCTGCCCACTTCCCCACTCCCTTTCTAGCAGTTTTTGGTTGAAATTGGCCTAGGGCTGCAAAGTTTAGATCAGCATACAAATCCAGTCTTCCCAAGGGTGTGGGGGGCTTGAATTTGGGATTTTGGTTGAGGTGATTATGGAAATAAGGGCCAATTGTGAAAGTTTTGGTGTGGACCAAAACTTTCTCAAGAAGCATTTGGATCCATTTTAGAGGCCTACAGGAAAATTCAGCTCTAGTTCTGCAGAATTTTTCTAGAGCTTGCCACATTCAAATCTGCAATTCTGGTTCAGATCCATCTTTCCTTTCCAGTAACTACTGGAAATGAGCTTAAAATGTGTTTTAAATCACAAGGTTCATATATAATTCAAATGACAGGACTGGATGATCCCAGAGAGAGAGAGAGAGAGAGAAAATGTTGAGAAAACCTTCTGTACCACTGTTGTCAGTTTGATTTGCATGTATAGACAAATGCATTCACTTTAGTTACTAATTACATATACTGTTTGACTGTAATTAGAGGAGGCTTTGACTCTGCACCATTGTGTTTGAAATGGTGGTGAATGTTGTATCCCTCCGAGAATGAAGTAAGTGTGTGTGTGTGTATGTTTATGTTTATATATGTATATATATATGTATATATATATGTATATAAAAAGAAATACCCTGTTTTTCTCTGTGTAAAACACAGTTGATTTATTTGGTAATAGTGGTGTCACTGATAACTGAATCTGGGCTGTTATCTATAGACTGATTTTTTTTTTTTTTTATTTTTAGGCAAACTATATATATATTTATATATATAATGTGGTTTTATTTTTCAAACTACATATACACCATTCTTCCTTTATTGTGTTAGTCTCCATAAACACTTTATGGCTACTGTTCATCACCAAATTGAATATATGAGGCCATCTACATTGCAAAAACCAGCAGGTCACGTTTCTTGGCTGGCTCCTTTCTGGGATGAGCCAGTCACCACAAACTTGGCTAAACCACGCATAACTGTGTGCAAGTATTTCACAGAGAATGTTTGTCAGAGAGTTCATAAAGAGCCCCTCTTCTTCTAACACCCAGAAGTACAAACTGACATTTGATTCAGATGATTGTAAACTTGTTTCCTTTCAAGGCTACAGAAATTACTTTCTGAAGCAAGGAGTCAATCCACCCAAAGATCTGTGCATCTATTTTCCAAGCACAAAAAGGATCTATATTAAAGTAAATATACCTTTGTCAAGCCAGAATTTGTACGCTGTCCACAAATAATTGTAAGAACTTCTGTACCTCTGTTGTTCCACGTGTGTCTCCAGTTGCATAGCTGGCTTGCTGTCAGTCTACGGTTACCAGTAATGACCGTAAGAAACTTCAAAGTAAACCTTTTGAAATCTCCAGATATGAGCTGCAATCTTTGCTAATATAGTGCTGTCACTTAACAGTATGGACTACCCTGCCACATACCTACCAAGCCAGGGTGGACTACTCTGCCACAAACCAACCAACCAAAAAATCATTTACAACAGTTCCGATCACCTGAAGAAGAACCACTGTTGCCTTGATTAGAGTCTCTGGAAACTGGGGATTGGGCTACCACCAGCGTTTCTCTTTGCAAAGGCCGGCAACTGCATGTGTCCTATGGCTATTGGTGTGACTGAAAAGTGGGAGCAGGAGGCCAGAGATGAGCAGTTGTTCTGTGTACCACAGCTCATATTCAGGTACTTTGAGAACAAGTAGCACCATTGATTGTATGTGTCTTTGACTTCCTAGAAATAATTGCACTCCGACTGACACTTTGCACATACAGGGCACCTTCCCCCGAGCTGCTCCAAGTGCGTCTTACACGTTAATTAAGCTTAAACAACCCCTTTCTGAGGTAGATAATTATTACTGTACTCTGCAAATTAAGAAGCTGAGGCACGGGGAGTTTAAATGATTTGCCCAAGGTTTCGCAGCACAGGCCTGATCCAAAGCCCATTGCAGTCAACGGAGAGACTCCATTTGACTTCAGTGGGCTGTGGCTAATATAAATCAGAGCCGGAAACCGAATCCACACAGGAGTCCTGACTGCCACGCCTGCACCAAAGTGTCAACTCTACTGCTTCCCTCCGTGCAGTGCTCAATGAGAACCCTCTGGTTTGGGGGCTGCGGGCCTGAATGGGGGCTAAATTTTTTTTTTTTTTTTTTTTTTTTAAAAGTAGGTGTCTGGCATCCACTGACTTCAGTGGATCTTAGGCATCTAAATACACTTTTTACTCAGAGTAAGAAGTTACTTGCACAAACCTGCTTGGAGAAGTTTGCAGTGCTATTCTGATTTAAATCTCCCTTTGCTCTTTCTTTTTATTTCACCCCTCTTCCCGTCAAGCATAACACCTGGTTCTTCAGGCCGAGAGTTCACCTCTTCTCCCTCCTCCTGCCGTGTGTACTTGTTACTCCTCAGTTCTTCTGTGCGGCGACAACCACTGCGGTCCCTTCCCTTGGCTGGGGGAGCTGCCTGTGCTAAGAATAAACCTCACAGATCAGTTGACAGGTGGTGCTGTGCTGAGCTCAGCAGCTTTCCCTTTGCTGTTTCATCACGGTCTCTGGAACCAGCAGGCCGGAATGTCCTCCTCAGCCTGAGAGAACAGCACGGTTGTTCCTTCACTTCTGGCCAGCACACCGTGTTCAGAGGGTGAGGTCTGGCACCCATCCCTAGACACATGAGCTCAGGTTGTGCCTTTGGTTTCTATAATCACAGGAAACAGAATGTCCGAGGTTCTCCCAGGTCTCCACATGGCTAAACCGCTCCTTGCTTCACTTTTATCAAAATATGCTTAACCTTCCCTCCCACCACACACATCAGCTGTTCCTTCAAACTTACAATTATCTCATGTAGAGGCATTTACGTCTATTCCCCTGCTCCCGTGTACTCACAATTCTCTAATACATTTAAAAATATAATCCTCACCAGCAGTCTTCAATCCACCTGAATGTTGCTGGTCTTCTACATTCCAATGAACCTATCTAATCTAGATCTTTATGCGGTGCCCATTACTGTGTTAGCTCTGAAAAGAACAGACATTGCTACTGAAACACATTCACAGAAGGTAATCTGTTGTTATGGATACTCTACACACACTGGCTTACACATTTGTAAATATTAGACACTGTAGGGTTGGTGCCATTAGAGATTCAGCCTTTACTGTTATAGATACCTGTGGTAACCAGGGTATCTTTCTGTACCTAGAACTAGGAGGTACCAGAGTAGTACTGCCAATCATTTTGGAGAGGCAAATGTTGAGTATTTACAGTTGGTGCCAGCTGTACATGGGTGTGTGTTTTTCTGGCCACATCTGGAAGACATGAAAGATTAAGAACAGTATCACAATGTTTTGGCTAACTCTATGCCTTCCACGACTATCCAGATGGACCTGTACACCTGAAGAAGACTGCAGTGCCTGTATCCTCATCTGTTCTGCCATGCCCGTAAGGAAACAAAATACACATTATAAATTCCAAGAATGTAGATGGTGGCATGAAATTATTTATAGAAATGATTCTGCACTGGGATATATTGCAATGCAATACTGACCAACCAGCATGTAAGAGGGATCTCAAAAGACTATACTGTACGATCAGAAAGAATAGTATAAAACATAAAAATAAATAGTTAATAATGAAAGATGTGCTCTAAAATCCATAGGGCCAGATCCTTAGCTGATGAAGGAGCTAGGCTGATTGACACCAGCTGAGAATCTGGCCCATAATAAATTAATTTCTCATTTGCATTGTGCTAGTGCTACCATAATTAAGGCTGAGACTTTACAGAGGTTCTTCATAGTGGTGTTTCTGTCAGTCAGGTATAAATTTGGCAGAAAACAACTATTTTTGCTAAAATTTCTCCATGCCTCGTTCTCACCTAGTTTTGACTTAGTTGTACAGAATTTGGTTTGATTATAAATCACTGGAATGAAAACAAAATGCTTTCAGTACTTGTTTTGTTTGTTTAAAAGCGAGTCCAAAATGTTTACTACTAAAAGAGAGAGAGCTTAACATCCAACATGGAGGAGGAGCTGCTCCAGACCTGCTCATGTTCAGTGATCATATAATACTTGAAGGGGGGGGGGAAAAAGTAAAGAAAGATTTCAGGATCTATGTACTTTGAAGCCCAGAGTTCATACACTTACAAAGAAAAACCAGTGCCAAAAAAATCAACCCAAAGCCCCTGAGGAGAGGATTTTAGAGTACAACCTCTTCCCTCGTTGGCATTATCAACCTGATTTCAGATGCTGAAATTAAGGACCGTGTGATTACAAATATTTGAAGATAGCCTCAGCCAAACAGGCTGGCAAAGGCTTTCATGGCCCTGGATGGCAAAACTGAAGTTCTTTCACATAAACTCCCTAAATTGGACACCTAGGTGGCCAAGAATGAAAAGAGACTACGTGTATTAGAGACTCTCTGAGAGAAAGCAAGCATGGGAAAAAGAGTTAAAGAAATTGCAGCACAGATAAAAGCATTAGCCAGTGTTTCAGTACAAGTTTGGGTTTGGAATATAAGCTGTGGACTTTTTTTGGCTATGCTAACCCACCTGAATACCAAAAAACCTCTTTGTTCGTGCAAAAAGTCTACATAATTCTCTCCTGGCTTGGGAAAATGTACTGCTGAAAACAGTGGTGCGTTAATTGTGACTCTTTGACTTGTGAGACAAGGAGAAAATGCTGCACCAGAAAGGGGCTAGAAGTGATCTTTGCTATGAAGGTGGGAAGCCACACGTTTGCCTTCATCTTAGCACTATGTTACAGACAGGATCATGGGAGCATGTTGCTTTGAAGAAGTGACAGCACAGGGAAAGTGGGGACCTTTGTCCTCCTGTCCCTGGCCAAACTGCATGCTACATGATGACTAGGAGTCTGATTCTCATGTATACTAAGGTCCCTTTGTACGGCTTGACAACTGAAGGAGCCTTAAAGTGGGTATAAGGTACATTTACATGCACTTTAAAGCCTCTTTGCACCTTCATGTAATTGAGAATTCAGGCCTAAGCATTTCTTTTCTGGGGTTGAAACTCAGCACTGCAGAGAGATTTGCTGGACAAGAGTCGGGGTCTCTGTGCCAGATCTTGGCATCACGTGTGGACTCAGATAAGCTGTTTCCAGGGCCTGATCCTGCATCGCCCTGAGAAGCCTTCACTTGCACTGGCTTCTGTCAGCACTTCAGAGGACTGGGTCCTGACAGCAGAGAGGGAGAGAGTCCCGAGTGGTATTATTTTCTCCTCCACTCCTGTTTTGCTGCTCCTATCTGTGTATTCTGACATGAGCGTGGATCGGGGTGGTTCTAGGGAAGTAAGCGGGGGAGATTGAAACGCTTCTGTCAGAACACGCCTGTGCCCCAAGCGCCATAGGAGAGGTGAGAAAGATGTTATCTTATTGGATTACCATGCGTAAGTTGAGTGTGTTTTCACATGGTCTGTAATTACTTGGCTTCCACTCTCTCCCTCCCCTATTGTCTCTCCCTCACAAAAAAGGGAAGGGGGGGAACAATTGCAAAAAGTTTATTTTGGAAACTATCCCTTCCTCGGGTTGGTTTAAACCATGTGAGGTGTGGGCTATTCTGTGCTGTGGAAAGGGGTTGCCCGATGTCTGCGCCCGCTGCTACCTGCCCAGGCCCCGATCCAACAGCAGGCTCTGCTACCGCCGACCTCAGGGCCCTTGCACAGCTCCCTGACCTGCTCCACAAAAAATCTTTTAAAAATGTTTCACAAAGGTAAAACCGCAGTGGCCCATGGAGGGGGAGGGGGAAGGTGTTAACCCCTGACCACCCCCCCGCAGTTGAAGCCAGGCAGAACTATGAGTGCAAATCCCCGCTGCAGCCCGGCTGCAGGTGCAAAGGGAGCACGGCGCTGTCCTTCGAGCAGCCCCAGCCGGGCAGGGTGCAGGGCCCGGCGCCGAGAGGCACCCACGAGAGCCAGGGCCGGGCAGGGAAGAGACTCCGTAGCAGGGCCCAGCCGAAGCCCGGCCAGCGAGGGCACGGAGCGGGCGGGGCCCGCGGCATGGGCGAGCCTGGCCACGGACCCAGCACAGCCCCGGCCCGGAGCAGGGGCGACCTCGCCGGCAGCAGGGGCCGGGCTGGCGGCTGCCGGCAGGTGGCGGCCCCGGCGCGTGGCTGGTTCCCCCGCGCGCCGCAGCGTCGCGCGCCCCGCCCCGGCCCGGCCCGGCGGCTGCAGAAGCGGGTCTGGCCCGGCCCGTTGCGATGCGAGCCGGGGAGAGGGGCCGGGCCGGGGCTGCGGCTCCCGGGCCCCCGGCGGCGGCGGCGGCTGCGGGGTTTGCAGGTGTCCAGTGCAGCCCCGCCGGGCCGGGCGGCGCGGAGCCCCGCAGCCCTCTCCGGAGAAGCAGCGGCGGCACAAAGCGCCCCGGGCACGGACCCTGCTTCTTCCCTTTGTTCCTCTGCGGGCCTGGGCGCAGCGCCGACCCTGGGGGCGCCCCACGGCGCCCTCTGCCGGGCAGGGAACCCGCGGCGAGTGCACGGGAGGCGTCCAGGGGTGTGAACACACACAGGTGCACGGACACGGTTCCAAGCGCGCGTGCACACACACACACACATAGGGCAGCCCCTTTACACACACACACACACACACACACACACACGACCAGATGTCCCGATTTGTAGGGACAGCCCTGATTTGGGGGGCTTTTTCGTATATAGGCTCCTATTACCCCCCACTGCCTGTCCTGATTTTTTACACTTGCTGTCTGGTCACCCTAACACACACACACACACACACACTCACTCACTCACTCCCAAGTGTGCAAAGCCCTGTTTGCTGGAGTTAGTTGAGTACTTTGGAAAAAACACAATTTCCAGCCTCCCTGCCTGCTTGTGGAGACAAGCTTGAAAACACGTCTGGTGTGCACCCCGAAGGCTCAAACACCAGGCAAATAAAGAGAACCCCACATTTAGAGTTTATTTTGAAATCTCATGGTTTTAAAGCCAGTCCCCTGTGTTCTCTGAGGCCTCAGTCTTGGTATTTGAACTTAAGGAGTTGGTAACAGTACCCGCACATAGACTTACACAGGCAATTCAGGAGCAGTGCTGTAAATGCCCACTGGCTTCCAAGAGACATTCCTTTTGTGTTACCAGATGCCCCATAAGCAACCAAGATCTACTAAAATGCATTTGATCAGATTAAAAGTATGTTTTGGAGCAATGATTATGCAAAGGTTCGCACACTGTGATACAGACATGCAGGAACAAACAGAATCCGGACAATGGTTCTGGTCCTTTACTAGCGGGAAATGGGAGAATTGCCACTAATAATAAAGAAAAGGCAGATGTGTTCCATAAATATTTCTGTTCTGGATTTTGGGGAAAAAATCAGATGCCATAGTGTCACATGGGGATGATAAGACTTTTCTTTCCACTAGTATCCTAGGAGGATGTTACAAAGCAGCTATTAAATTTAGACATTTTAATATCAACAGGTCCATGAGTTTTACAAGAGCTGTCTGAGGAGCTGACTGGACTGTTCATCCTGGTTTTGGACACGTCTTGGCACATGGGGGAGGTTCCAGGAGATGGGAACGAAGCTAATGTGCCAATTTTAAAAAGGGTCAATGGGATGAGCTGGGTAATTATAGTCCTGTTAGCCTGACATCAAATCTGGGCTAGAAAATGGAGCGGCTGTTATAGGATCCAATTAATTTAAGAACTAATGCAGGGCAATGTAATTAATGCAAATCAACATGATTTTATGGACAACTAATGCTGTCAACTAACTTGGTATCTTTTTTGGATGAGATTATGAGTTTGGTTGATAAAAATAATAGTTCTGTCATGACATGCTTGGACTTGCTATTGTACAGCGTTTTGCTTAAAAAAATAGAGCAGTGTAAAATTAACATGGCATGCACTAATTGGATTAAAAACTGGCTAACTGATAGGTCTCAAAACGTAATTGTAAATGGCAAATCATCATCAAGCAGTGGAGTCCCTCACGGATCAGTTCTGGGCCCTTTGCTATTTAACATTTTTGTCAATGACCTGGATGAAAACAAAATAATCACTGAAAAAGTTTGCATATATCTTGAGAAATGGGGGAAGTGGCAAATAAAGAAGAGGACACTGATTCGAAGCAATCTGAATAGCATGGTCAACAGGGCGCAAGCAAACAATATGAGTTTGAATATGATTAGATGTAAATATAGCATCTAGGAACAAAGAATGTAGGCCATACTTACAGAAGATTTGGGGGTTGTGGATAATCAGCTGAACATGAGCTCCCACAGTACAGCCAAATGAGCTAATGAATAGAGCTAAAGAGAGGAATCTTGAGTAGGAATAAAGCAGTTATTTTCTTATGTTCTGTTCTCTATTTGGCACTGATGTGACACTGCTGGAATACTGAGTCCAGATCCAATATCCACAATTCAAGATTGTCCAGATCCAATATCCACAGTTCAAGATGGATGTTGATAAATGGGAGAGAGTTCAGAGAAGAGCCATGAGAATGATTAAAGGATTAGAAAACATGCCGTATAGTTATAGAAATCAATCTATTTAGCTTAACAAAGAGAAGGTTAAGGGGTGACTTAATTAGAGGCTATAAGTACCTGCATGGGGAACAAATATCTAATAATGTGCTCTTTAGTCTAGCAGAGAAAGGTCTAACACAATCCAATGGTTGGAAATTGAAGCTAGACAAATTCAGATTGAAAATAAACTGTAACTTTTTTGACAGTGAAGGTAATTGAGCAATGGAACAATTTACCAAGGGTTGTGGTGGATTCTCCATCACTAAGAATTTTTAAATCAAGATGGGACGTTTTTCTAAAAGATCTGCTCTAGAATTATTTTGGTCTGGCCTGTGCTGTACAGGAGGTCAGACTAGATGATCACAATGGTCCCCTCTGGGCTTAGACTTGATGAATCTTTGGTACACATTATTGCCAATCCCAAATGTTCAAAAATCACGTCTGAGTCCCAAAATCATGAGATTGGCTTAAAAATCAATAGATTTAAAAATAATTACATTTGTATTTTTTAAAATTTCCCTTCTGTTTTCTGAACCAGAAGGTTCATGTTTTCAGGTGTTTCTCTGCAAACATGAAGACAAGAAACTTACTTTTTAAAATAAAAGCTGATATTATTACATCATCACATGACTCCAGGAACTGGAATTTTTAATGAAAAGCTATCGCAAGAGTTGATAACACTGAATACAACATTGTGAGGTGATCTTTTTAAGTGCATTTTGCTTTTAGTTTCTTGAAATATTGCCCGTTGTCCTTTCTCCATCTCAATACATCGTATGCTATACAAATTTGAGTTACACACAAAAAGAGCAGGTTTTGAAATTCATCAATCATTACATACACAAGTTTCTCACACCTATGCTTCCAACAATGGATGTGATCACTTTCTCTTTCTCTTCCCACCCCACCTTGCTGTTCTTCTGCTCAGCTATGTATAGTCCTAACAACTTAATATAGTAATAGACATTCAACTATATAATGATTAGACATTTTGAAAGCAACTCTGTGCTGTAAATAGAGAAGGGAAAAAATAGTAAACATATGTCCAAAGCTTCCTAAACTTCCTGGGAGTTCAGATGGAGGAAGTTCATTCCAGGCTACCCATGTTCATGATTTTTCTTTTTTGCAAAATCAAAACTTGACAGCTGATGTTTTGCAAAAGTAAAAACAAAACCACTGCTGGTTTTACGCATCTTTAGCAACACAGCCCTTGTAAGTTATTTATTATTACTAAACATTTATATCGTGGTAGCATCCAGAGGCCAATCAGGCTAAGCTCCATTGTTCTAGGCACTATACAAACACATAATAAATGCCAGCACCTGCCCCAAAGAGCTTGCAATATATTCATCCCCTGAGTTCTGATTTTATGGTGCACAATGACCACAGCTGTTCAGGAAGGAGGTCATTGATAGCCACAGAGCAGTCTTTGCTTATTCCTAATTCCAAATTATCAATAAAGTTAAATATCTTCTCACAGCAGCTTCCTGCTTTTACCATGCTCTCTGGACTTCTCATTGTAACTGTAAATTTTTCCAGAACAATCTGTAATGCAGGGGATGCCAAGCAGAACTTCCTTCTTCCGTCGGATCCTGTATCTGTCTATGTCGTTTTTGTGATGGGTTGGATCACAGAACCCCCTGATGTGCCGAAACTACCTCTGAGCTGTTTTCCCTGGCAGTTTGGGACTGAATGAGGACAGCTCTGTTATCAGCTCTGTATGGAGGATGATCCTACATTAGAACAAGAATCCATCTGGAAGAGTGTTCAGTTCGCTGTAGGTGAGTAATAGCCGATGGTTTATGGGGGCCTAGTGACAAATATAGTGTACCACTAGCATGTATTCAGTGTGAGCAAGCCAAAACCTTGGGCCATCATAGCAAAGTGAAGCCCATTGATAGCATCTCTGATCTTATTCCAGAGTACTGTTTGCACAACATTTGTGAGAGGGAAGGTTTTTCACTCCCAGCATGTGGTGTGCACTTGTCCAGCAATGATGTTAGGGGCGCTAACTTGGTGGTACAAGGTTCTCTCTCTCATTTCTCAGCAAGTGCAGCAACAGGAAGAGAGAGAAACTTGAACTGGAATCAAATAGCAAATATTGGTAATGATGGACTATAACTGAAGCTGTATATTAATTGATTTTTAGATACCTGCTTCCTGATTACGTGCAGTACTTGATTATTTCATCCTAAGTGGAGAGGTGGGGGAGAAGGGAAATGAGGATGATTTTATGAAGTATAATGATCAGGCGGGTGAGATTTTTCTAACATGGAGACTCATTAACTCACGTCTGGCAGCATAGTTTCCTCTTTTCATTGCCTAATAATAAAAAAAAAACCACTCCAGCATATTTTATAACAAAGCTTTAAATAAACAATCAAACAACTGTCAGTTGAGGGGGGTGTTGCTAGGGCCGCAGAGCTGAAACGCGTAGTATCTGATTTAGCAGAGCAATAAGAGGAAGGGGTAGCATAGCATGGAGCGGGTTAAGAACGGTACAGGGGATGGGTGATAAGGATCAGGGCAGTCTCTAGGACAGGGGTGGGCAAACTTTTTAGCCCGAGGGCCACACTGGGATTCAAAATTGTGTGGAAGGCCGGGTAGGGAAGGCTGTGCCTCCCAAACAGCCTGGCCCCGCCCCCTATCTGATCCCCACCCACTTTCCACCCCCTGACTGCCCCCCTCAGAACCCGCAACCCATCCAACCCCCTCCTTGCTTCCTGTCCTCTGATCACCCCCTCTGGAGACCCCCCTACTCTGTCCCCCAGAACCCCACCCCCTAAGCCCCCCTGCTCTCTGTTCCCGACTGCCTCCTCCCAAGACCCCTCCCCCAAGCCCCCCTGCTCCTTCTCCCCTGACTATCCCCTCCAGAGATCCCCTTCCCCTAACCACCCTCCAAGACCCCACCCCCATCTAAGCCCCACTGCTCCTTGGTCCCTGACACCCCCTCCAGAGATCCCCCTCCCTCTAATCACCCCCCAGGACCTCACCCCCATCCAACCCCCGAGCTCTCTGGCTCCTGACTGCCCTGATCCCTATCCACACCCCCACACCCCTGACAGGCCCCCTGGGACTCCCACCATCCAACCGCCCCCCCCATTCTCCATCCCCTGATCGCCCCTCGATACCCTCTCTCCCCTTAGCCAACCGCCCTGGCCCTGGCCTTGGCCTCGGCCTTCTTACCTCAACGCCACTCAGAATAGCATGTCTGGCCCAGAGCCAGACACACAGCCGCGCAGCTCCATCCCCGCCCAGCGTGGCTCACGTGGTCTGCTGAGGCCGTGTGGGAAGGGCCGGAATAGTTTCCCCAGCGCAGCCCGCTGGGGCCACACAGGAAGGTGCCTCCCCAGCCAGCTCTCGGGGGCCGGTGAGGAGGAGTCCGCGGGCCGCATCTGGCCCGCGGGCCGTAGTTTGCCCACCCCTGCTCTAGGATGTGAAGTGGATAAAGGAATGTTTGGTGCTGAGCCTTAATATATCCTTGCTGTTCGTGTTTGTGTGATGGCAGTAAAGCCCATATCTTTCTGTCTGAGATGCTGACTTGGCATTCCAGCTCTGTTATGCTCCTCATACACATCTTGTGCTCCATGTGTTTGCTTTGTCTTTGGGCCTTTTGGTCCATCTGCAGCCTTAGTCTTTGCCTCCCTTATGCATCCTACAGTTCCCTCTACATGCTCAATGTGTCCTCCTGCACTCTTTCCTCCTCCAGCTGCTGCTTCCTTTCCAACTCCTTCCTCCTCTCCTGCTGCACTTCTAAGAACATTTTGTCTCCGATCGTCTCCTTCCTGAGGGTGAGGATTTTCAAAGGAGTCTAAAGGGAATTAGGCACCCCAGCTACCGGTGAATTTCAATATGTTTGAAAATCCCAGCCTAAGTCATTAAGAGCCTCTGGGGCTTTTTCCTCTCTTCCGTATGCCCCTGCTGGGTTGTGAGGTGGAGTTTCCAGGGGTCCAACCTCCCCTTCCCTACTTTGCCAGGTGGTCACTGCATCACCTGCTGCAATAGCATCTGATGGAGTCTGTTGGAGAAAGCAGAAGGTATTTGCCACTGCATTTGTATCTAAAATACATGGACTGGATTGCAGCTGAGTATTTAGTGCATAGATATGACGCTGAAGGACCCACCTCCGAGATATCAGTAGTAAAATGTAGAGGCCCAGGTTGAGACATTCATATCAAGAGATGACTAGCTCCAAAATCCATATCTGGATTGGTTTGGACTCAGTCTGCTCATTTGGGTTCACCTATCGTGATATATGCTGCACTGTATGCGCTTCTAAATTTTTTTGGGGGGGTTTGTTTACTTGAGATGAAATGTTCATTCTTGGCTGGATCATTTAAGAAGAACCAATAGGGAAACAAGTGCTGAAGATCGTCAGCAGTCATTTCACTCCATTGGTTTATGCAATGTTGTGCAAACACGCAAAAAGTTCCCTGCTCTGAGGGTTACAGCAAATGTTCTTTGCCCCAGATTCCTTATTACCTGGCTTTGGAAAACATGGACCAGATCCTCCACTGGTGTAAATCCGTGTTGCTCCATTGAGATCCAGGCCAGCTCACCCCAGTTTAACAGGCTAGCTGAGCGAAATGAACAGGCTTATGTAGGGTACTAGCACGTCTTGCAGCAGCAAATATTCCCTCTCTCATCTGCTTTCCCCTGTGTTCGTTCTGTCATTTTCACATGGTTTGAGGCTGCCCTGCTACTTCGGGACTCAGATGTTGTGGAATGATGATTACAGATGTTACTGCGGTGCAGTGGAAGGGGCTCGTAGAGTTTAACAGCATGTGGGGATAGAGTGTCTTGTAACCTCTAATGCTCGAGGAGTGAAAGGCTGAGAGACTCCTTGTGCTGACAGCAGGAGATTTGAGAGAGACTAACTGAAAGATAGAGAGTTGGTCTCTTTAAAATAAAGAGTTTTATCTGTGCTAAATATGTGTTCCAGGGATGCCCACTTGCCAGTGAGGACGGGCTTTGGCCTCAGTATACCAGTGAGATTTTCATCCTCTGGGCATAATTCTGCCTGTCAGACTTGGATGCAATAAACAGCTTTGCCTTTTTGCTTGCCCTTAATATTGTGCGTGTCTCTTTTTTACCCAGGGTAGAGCTTAGCTGCCACTTTGGGGGAGTGGAGTAATGGGGGAGCCTTCATGCTTAATAGATAGCTATTTCCATCCTTCTCCAGATCTGTCTAGACCAATGGCAGTGCAGAAAATTGCTTTTTCTATCTGCATTTGACTAGAAGACTGCAGTCATTCTTCCCCAATGCAGACCTCACCCCAGTGATCTATGAGTTTTGTACTTCAGGCTTGGATTGCTGATATGTGCTCTACTTGAGGCTATGTCTGAAAACCATTTGGCAATTTTAGCTGGTGCAGAAGGAGGCAGCTTGCTCATATAATAATGTTTCACTCTTAGATAACACTTCATCAGCAGATCTCAAAGTGCTTGATAAAGGAGTCCAGGATCATTGCTATCATGTTATAGCTGGGAAAACGGATGCACAGAGCAGTGACATGATTTGCCCCCTGCTGTTTCTTCTGAGGACTGTGTTGTGTGTGATGGGGTCTTTCTCCCGCACCGGAAAGGAATGAGTTAACAGAGGCCTCATGGGCCTGCCACACCCTGTCTCAGAAAGGAGCATAGAGGGGAGTCCTCCAAGCAGCCAGTTGTGGAGAGGCTGCCGGGAGCAGCCAATCATGGCCCAGTGGGCAAGTATAAAAGGAGCTGAAGGGTAGAGCAGGGTTAATAGCTGCGGAAATCCCAAAGAGTGAGGACTGTGTTCCTAGCAGGCTGCAGTAAGGGTTATATCTTGGATTGAGCAGCTGCTGGCAAGAGTGGGAGAATAAGGGGAGCTGCGGGCCGGCTGCTGGGACTTGCTGGCTAAAGGCCCTGAGAAGAGGGCGAAGGTGGTGCTGGGGCTGTGGGGAAGTGGCCCAAGCAATTGAAGCAGCATTCAATGAAATTAAGGAGACACAGCAGGAGGCTGCTATCTGCGGGTCCTTGGGTTAGGACGCAAAGTATTGGGGGCACCTGGGCCCACTCATTAGCCCCAGAGGAAGTAGCCTGATACCTGGAACCCCAGGAAGGGGACAACACTGATGGTGACCTGGCCGGAGGGCCGAGTCATGAAGAGATGCTGCAGTGCTTGGAGTGAGGCAGATCTGCAGGCAGAGAAGGTGACCGGAGAGGCACCACCAGGAGAGGGTGCACCGGCTGGTAGAGCTAATACCTGTGGTGGCCACAAGAGGCGCCATTGTGGTGAGTGGCGCCCATCCCACGGAGCCTTTGCTCTGTAAAGCAGAACTTGCGTCCGGTTTGTTTCCATGTGCAATTCGAGGCTTTGGCTGTGACCCATAGAGCTGTAAATGGTTCTGGTCCTGAGTTCTTTGGAGACCACCTCTCAGTCATATGACACTGCGGCAGGGGAGCTCAGATAAGGTGCTTGGAGCGATGCCCCTCCCAGCGTTCGAAGGGAAGGCAGCAGGGTGTTATCAGTGAAGGGTCCTCAGTTGAAGGATCTGGTGTTTGTTGGTCTTCATGCCCTGTTGCAAGGCTAATCCTGTTTTCTCCGGCTTTTCTTCGGTGTGGTTAGCGTGGCCAGAGTGATGCTCTATGGATTTTTGTAGATAGTGCGGACATGTGGCAGGAGGGTCAGCTAGGTGTATTGATACATGGACATACATAACAGTTGTGCGCTGTTGGGCATGTGTTTGGTAGCGGCTGCAGAGACAAACACTTGGCCTTGGGCCTCGGCTCAGAGAGAGGGTTCATCATGTTGACCGGATCTTTGGGAGAAGTCAGCTCAGGAGGATTTCTGGGCTTAGATCACCATGTTGCTCAAGTCTGGGAATGGGGGAACTCTGCCCTTCGCTGGCAGTCATTTGTGCCTTTACAATAATGCCACGGCACGCTCATTTACTGGGGGCTGGTTTGGTGGCCAGGCCTGGTGGCGTGAGGCTTTTGAGAGGTGGGAGTGCACTACCAGCTGGCATCCTCTGTATAACTCGCAAGGAATGGGGGGGTCTAAGGGACACTTCCCCATTCTTGACAATGGCTGGGCTGCTGGTGTGCTGAGACCACAGCCTGCCATGCAGACCAATACTGTCTCATGGTTTTCTTGCACTCCTCCTAGCACCTTCTTGTCTTTATGCTTAGATTGGAAGCTCCTTGGGGCAGCAACAGTCTTTTTTGTTCTGTGTTTGTACAGCACCGAGCACAATGGGATCTGACTAGTGGTTCTATGTGCTGTGATAATAAAAGTAGTAACAGAAGAGAGGAATGGTGAGTGGGATCTCCAGGGCTGAGTAGTGTGCTCGGGGAGCAGAGTGTGGGAAGGAGGTATGAACAATGGAAATCTTACATGCTTTCTGCCATTTTGATTCAGATCCTGAATCCAAATTTGTCTCCAATTCATTATTAGGGCTCGGATAAGAGCAAAGCCTGTAGACTGGGATTTTCAAAGGCGCCTAAGAGAATTAGATACCCAGATCTCATTGTATTTCAATACGATTTGGGTGCCTAAGTCCCTCAGGCTTTCTTGGAAATGGTCCCAGCTACAGTACCTACACTACAATTGACTCTAATGGAACTTGATGTTTTGACTGCAACAGCTGTTTGGACCAAACACAGTTGAATTCACACTGAATAATATTGACTGCATACTATGGATAGCACGGCACAAGCAACAGAATGCAAGATGCATATGAAATGGGAGAAATAACCACACACATCCAAACATGCACATCATACGCTATCCAGCGCTAAATATATTAGTCTCAAACTTGCCTCCCCCGGTATTAGATCAATATTTCATACCATGTCTAAATTTCTTGGAGTTTTTTTGAAGCCAAGTCCAAATTTCCCCATACATCCCACTTGAGTGCATCTAGTTGTGCTTGGAGAGATGGGGAAAAAAAATTCTAGTGCATATATTTTTATGTTTCTAAAAGTTGCATTGCATTTTCCAAAGCATCATTTTAAGCACACCCAGATTTTTTTGAGAAACATGAATCAAACCCCGTAAGTTTGTCTAGCTATTTGTACTCAGATGAAATAGCTATGTAGACACTTGTAGGCGACTCTTATTTTAGTGGTACTCTTGAGAGGCCTGAGAGTGATAGGAGAGTTGTTTGATGTATGCTGTTTTAATGGTAGTCACAGCAGAAGAGGTCTTAAAACAAAGGCCCGTGTATGTTTTTACCAAGAGAAAGTCACAGTAACAGGTTTCAGTGTAAATGAGAGTTGTATTGCCTTCCATCAGAGATGACTTGAAAATAAAGTGCTTTGATGGTAATACTGCAGATGTCTGCAGGAAACCCAGCATAGCCTTGAACACTGTAGTTAGATAGCTGTGCAAAAAAGTACATGATGAGAAGAGCTAATGTGCAATACTTCTATTTAAGATAGAGGGAGGAAATAGAAATTGTGATAGCATGCTATTTCAAGTAATAATAGAAAGTACTTGATGTTTACATGGTGAAAGGATCAATACTAATTCTGTAGTCAGAGCACATACAGTAGTTTGGATTATACAAGTGATAGATGCACTTGATATAGCTGAAATTTCTACCCTGCCACATTTATTTCTCACTGTGTGTTAGATGGAATTTTCCACCCAACTATCTGGAAGGATTTGCATAAGAATGGTGATAGAGCAGTATTCTTTAATGATGTGCTTTTCTTTGTTAAACTTCAAAAATGTCTACGGTGCATGATGAGGTTCGGATGAATTGCCAGGCTAATGCTTTTATATTTTCTTTAAAGAGCTTATCTTCGCTGTGTTGTGGGAGTTACTTTATATTGTTGTCATAAAGGCAGTGGCAGTAAAGCTGACTCTGTAGCAACCCTAAGGGGTGCCCCTTCCCCCAGCCTTGGGTCTTCACTACCAGGGACAGCAACCGATTGAGACACCCCTTAGCTGGCACCTGTGTTATGCCGCTATTAGGTCATTTGTAGTCCTCTTTTATGGCACTATACATGGCATTACTCACTGCCGTGCTGCACCATTTTACTTTCAAAACGATGAGCTCTTGTTTAACCTAAATCAGCACAGGTTGCTGTAATGTTTGCTGAAACTGGGTCAAAACCGGGTTCTTTGCAGAGTTACATTCTTGAATTATTAGAAGCGAAATAGTAAACCCCATTTGGAAAGCCTCTGCTGGTTAAGGCTTCTGCCGAGATTGTTATAAAATGGCACAGCAGACTGTTTCCTTCCCCCCTTCGAACAAGAGGCTAATTTCTAGAACACGAGGGGAGAAGTGCTTGAAATGTGGCGAATCTTAGGAATGTGACTGTAACCCGAGGTGAAGCAATATTTCCTTGCTGGGAGGCTGGCCCTGTGAGTCACCTGCTAGCCTACGCTGAGGTTATCTGGAATTCTCAGGACAGCATGAAAAATAAGCAGGACCGGTGTCTGCAAGATTTGTCATCAAATCCCATTGCATCTATGGGACAATGATTTCCCGCATACTTCTGCATTAGACAGAGAAGGCCTAATTCTGCCCTCAGTCACAGTGGTGGGATTCCATGTATCCCAGCCCTACAGCATAAGTGTAAATAAGAAAAGAATTTGGCCCAGGTTTTTTTCTTTTGGTTGCCAGTTAACAGCAGTAAGTGTATACATGTATTTTTAATGGGCATAATTCCTCTCTAATAACCATATGCCAGGGCTCAGCTCCAATATTCTGCTTTGCTAGCATGGGCAGAACCAGTTCACTCCATGTATTTATTTGTTTGGATTTAGGGAATAATAATAGTAGGAGAGCACCCCATACTCTGGGCACCCTTACAGTAAATTACAACATACAGGATCACATACCATCTCTTGACACATTCAGAGAGATAATCAGTCATACTCACAGGACTTCCATTGTCCTCTCGTTCCACCCCCACTTTTCCCAACCAATCCATCTCCAAAGCCCTGGAAAACAGATGCTCTTTGCAGTAAGAGGAGAGCATTAATATCTGAGTTGATATGTACCATCCTCTCTCAAATCCCTTTTCAAGGCCAGCTTTTGCTGCTCTGCCTACAAAATAAATAAACAAATCAACATACAAACCATGACTAGGATTAGGGGCAGTTAGGGACGTCTATACTTATGTAGTTACAAAACAAATGTGGATGTATATAAAATGGATTGTCCCTCTTTCTCCAACCTTTACAATATACTTGCCTTAAGCCCTCTTTCAAAAAAAACACTTAACTGTGTGCTTAATTTTCAATCAATGGAATTTAAGTGCATGCTTAAAGTTAAGCAGATGCTTAAGTGCTTTGCTAAATTGTGTGGGCAGGGGCATAGATTGTAAATGCATTGGGTCAGGGACTATGCCAACTTCCAGTCTGTGTGGTCCCGAGGACAACAGGGCCCTGATCTTGGCTCAGCAAACATTAAATAATGATGTCGATAGAGTATACACTACACCCCAGAATTACACATGCCTTGGGAATGGAGGTTGTTTGTAACTCTGAAATGTTTATAATTTTGAACAAAACATTATGCTCTTGCAAAAGTTTGCAACTGAACATTGACTTAATATAGCTTTGCAACTTTACTACGCAGAAGGAAAATGCTGCTTTTAACCATCTTAATTTAAACGAAACAAGCACAGAAACAGTTTCCTTACCTTGTCAAATCTTTTTAAGACTCCCTTTCTTTTTAAGAATCAGAGGGGTAGCCGTGTTAGTCTGGAATTGCAGAAGTGACAAAGAGTCCTGTGGCACCTTAAAGACTAACTGAAATTTTTTCAGAGCATGAGCTTTCGTGGGCTAATACCCA
>ML677392.1:4676076-4695783 GCA_007922305.1 Dermatemys mawii | reverse complement strand
TGGGTATTAGCCCACGAAAGCTCATGCTCTGAAAAAATTTCAGTTAGCCTTTCTTTTTAGTAATTTCTGTTTAACACAGCACTGTACTGTATTTCTTTATTTCTTTGGCGAGAGTGGGGCAGGGGGAAGAGGGTCTCTGCTGATGCCTGATCGCACACTTCCGGTTCCCAATAAGGGTTGTGGTTGACTGGTCAGTTCGTAACTCTGGTGTTCATAACTCTGAGGTTCTATTGTAATATTAGAGTTAATATTCACTGTGTGAATTTGAGAGGGGAAGGGGTCCCTTATTTATGGAACTTCTCAGTATCCAAACTTGAATTAAGAGAAAAAAATATTAAGGAAATATTGGAATTCCTGGAATAATGGAATTAGAGAAACACTTAAGTTCCCACGAACTATTTTAGAACATAGACAAAAAGTGTCTCTTGCTAATTTATTTGATTTAAACATCCTGTGTGAATCCTCCCACTAGTCACATGACAAAAGAATTCCTCTATAGGATGCTTATTCCAAATCGTCCATTATAGGCATTTTTTTTCACCTTCCTCTGAAGCATCTGGTCAGACACAGGGATACTGGATTAGATGCACAGTTGATCTGTTCTGGTATGGTACTTCCTATGGCCTTATGACTAATAAGAGCCTACAGCTAATTGAGGTTGCCAATTCTATTAGTTAAAATGGTGGTGAACTCTTTTACAAATTATTTACCTGGCTTCCAATAGCAGCTAACATGATGATGTAAGATAGAACTGTGTCTGCATTTCCTCCTGTATTTTACACCCATCCTTCTTAGTTGCTGTTCTTGCTATAATACATCCATCTGACCGCTCAGTATTCCACTCTACTTATTTTACACAAGTAGTACAAATGACATCAGTTTACCATTTACACCTGTTTTTGACCAATTTCTGCCCGGTGTGGAACTCGGCATCCCCACTTATGCTACACGTGAATTTGGCCCAATATAATATGTGGTGTTTCAAAATCCAGCCATTTACATTTTACACCAGTCTAATGCTGTTACCTTCAGTGGAGTTAATATTAATTTACAGTAATGTGAGGGGAAAATCAGGCCTGGAATAAAGGGTGTTATTTCACATCTAGCTGGGATAACTGAGGGCAGTGTTTGGCTGTGTAAGTGGCATGACATCCTACATTCAGCATTTCCTTGCTTTTTGGATTTGGTGTCTCTGCTACAGTGTTACATGTTAACACAGATTTTGTGTTTAACTAACTTGTGTGGTGGAACTGAGAAATAAATACTGCCTTTTCATAGGTAGAAGATGTGTTATTTGTAAAGCGGTTACAGCAAAGATAAAGCTTTATAACAATGCAGGCAATAAAGCCCTCAAAATTATTTGAGAAGCCCCACCGTCCAGGATAAATGTTACAGGAAACATTAACTGTCCATAAAAATTCTTTTGCTACTCAGGAATTTAAACTACAGCTACTGGTATTAAACCACAATTGCATTCTGTAACGCTTTCTTTAAGAATTAGACACTAGGAAAACCCTGGTTGATTGTGATTTATGTTACTTATTTTTTTCCTTTGCATAATAATTATTTACTTATATAATTAAATACAAATAAATATAAATAATGTAAAATTAAAATGCGATATTTATAAGGTGAAGGAAACCCAGGCTAGCAGCGGGCGCTGAGTGGGGCAGGCAGGGACCCTGGCTGGCAAGGGGCCAGCCGGGGAAATCCCAGAGCAGCGGGTAGGCAGAGCAGCTCAGCCTGCCGCTGCTTTGGGGTTTCTGCAGCAGGTTCCTGCCGGCTGGGGTCTCAGCCCGCTTTCGTTCACCCAGGCTAGCACCAGGGGAACCGCAGAGCGGGGTCGGGCTGACCCCTCAGCTCCTCCCTTTCCACCCGAAGTCCTGCCCCTTCCGGACAGGCACGCAAAGCCTTAAGTTGGACTGAATAAATGAAGACTCTGCACACCACCTCTGAAAGGTTGCTGACCCTTGGTGTATGCATATCAAATTCTCCTATGTATTTTTTTCCTTAATAAGCACTTGGAAAAAGATAAATTGTACAAACCTGCTTGTAACGACAGTAATTTGGAACCACAATTCTTCTACAGCTAGAAAAAAATAATCACTTAAAGTCTTTTCTTGTAAAAGGCTTTAGCCTGACAGCATTGGAGACTGAAGTTCTCTGTGTATCTGCAGAACAGACACAAGTAATGATAACTTCCTCCTTGCACCCAGAACATGACGCTGCCATAACTGGAGGTTAAGAAAGCTAAGCCAATCAACCATTTATTTCTATTGGAGTGGATGGTGCTCTTTACAGTACCTGGCAGGATCATAGACTCATAGAATATCAGGGTTGGAAGGGACCTCAGGAGGTCATTTAATCCAGCCCTTTGCTCAAAGCAGGACCAACCCTAATTAAAACATCCCTGCCAGGGCTTTGTCAAGCTGGGCCTTAAAAATCTCTAAGGATGGAGATTCCACCACCTCCCTAGGTAACCCATTCCAGTGCTTCACCACTCTTCTAGAGAAATAGTTTTTCCTAATATACAACCTAGACCCCCCTCCCCACCCTGCAACTTAAGACCATTGCTCTTTGTTCTGTCATCTGCCACCACTGAGAACAGTCTAGATCCATCCTCTTTGGAACCCCCTTCAGGTAACTGAAGACTGCTATCAAATCCCCCTTCACTCTTTTCTTCTGCAGACTAAACAATCCCAGTTCCCTCAGCCTCTCCTCATAAGTCATATGCTACAGGCCCCTAATCATTTTCGTTTCCCCCACTGGACTATCTCCGATTTGTCACATCCTTTCTGTAGTGAGAGGCCCAAAACTGGACGCAGTACTCCAGATGTGGCCACACCAGTGCCGAGTAGAGGGGAATAATCACTTCCCCGATCTGCTGACAATGCTCCTAAAATACAGCCCAATATGCTGTTAGCCTTCTTGGCAACAAGAGCACATTGTTGACTCATATCCAGTTTCTCGTCCACTGTAACCCCTAGGTCCTTTTCTACAGAACTGCTGCCTAGCCATTCGGTCCCTAGTCTGTAGCAGTGCATGAGATTGTTCCGTCCTAAGTGCAGGACTCTGCACTTGTCCTTGTTGAACCTCATCAGATTTCTTTTGGCCCAATCCTCTAATTTGTCTAGGTCCCTGTGGACCCTATCCCTACCCTCCAGTGTATCTACCTCTCCCTCCAGCTTAGTGTCATCTGTGAACTTGCTGAGGGTGCAAGCCACCCAAGCCACCCAGATATGTTTTTCATTATTATTTGGACTTCTATATGTAAAAGCATTTTTACTTCAGAATTGTTATACAGACAAGACAACCACTGTTACCAAAAAAGCAAAAGAAACCATCATAAAAAAAGACAAGAACGTGCAAAGCACCTTATTTGTGTTTCTATTCTGTTAGGTCCATTAAAGAACAGAAATAACTGTGCATGACTTTTATTATCGAGTCTGCAAAAAACCTTTACATAAATAAATCACAATGATTTGGATGTATATATGTGCATATTACTTTATTAACTTTAGGAAAAATAACTAATTTTAGGAAAAAGTGTGAGTGTGGCGACTGTCACGAGTTGGTGGCCACACTCTGAGGCCACCAAAAAATTTGTTGCAAGAACCCCTGCACTAAACCTAACAGTGCTAGAGGGTAGAAGGAGGAAGTAGGACTGAGCTTAGGGAAGTAGCAGCCAGCTCTGGGAGTAAGTAGGTCATAGTTATGGAGCACAGGGCCTCTGGGTTGGAAGCTGGAGTAGAGGGTTCCTCTACCAGCCACTGCAGAAGTGGCACAGCTTTGGACATGGAAGGAAGACTGCCTGGACAGTTTTTCCTGGGAGTCAGTGACAGACTCCTGAAAGGGGAGAGCTAAAGTGACCTGACCAGAGAGGTGTCACCAAGGAAGAAGACTACCCTGAATCCCAGAGGGTGTGATTGAGATGGCAGGAAGGGGTTTCTGACCAGTGGTGAGTTAATCCCCAGATGAGGCACAAGCAGTGAGTAGAGAACCTGCTACGCTCCCCATTTATTCTGGATCACCTTTTACTCCTATGATTCATACATTGCAAGTATTTAATAGATGTTCCAGACCAGAAGGGGCCATTTTGCTTCTCTAGCCTGGCCTCCTGCATGACAAGGGCATAGAGTTTTATTTGGTGATTCATGAATCTAGCCCAACTATTAGTGGTTGAACTAGCATATCTGTTAGAAAGACACAAAAGCTCCGGGTGATGGGGAATTTAGCATGTTCCTTTGCTCCTAGTCCACGTCTCCCATATCAGAGTTGCACATATGTTGTTTCTAAATTACATATCTACCCTGCTTAGAGGGCAAATACATTTCTCCAAGATTTCAGTTCTACTCCACTGCCGACTGTGTACTCTTCTGCCATAGTCCCTGTTGTCAGTAGCTACCGGCATGGTGCTCTGCTCTTGTTCGATGATGATATCAGTCGGCTCCATGCGTGTTCCCTCTGTGTGCTACCCCGGCTCTGCACAGATCGCTGGCACAGCAGACCCCGAGAGAACCCCCAAAGACCACAGACTCTAGTAAGGTACAAAGGCACCCGAGCCAGGTTTATTGTCAAACGAAGCACAGTAATAGTTTCCCGTAGACTCTACAAGACATACTACAAATTTGTGCCCTCTGACAATGGACCAGCTCAGTCAATGGTGGGACTTCCCACGCTCCCTCAGCCAGACAAAGATGTGGACTCCGAGACCTACTTTTATACAGATGCAGGACAGATTACTCATCCCTACTGACGTATTGAGGTACAGCCCCTTGGCTCATTACTGTCTTTCTCCTGGCACATGTACCCAACACGTGCCTTTAGCAGCCCTCTTCTTGCCAATTTCTGCAAGCAGGGCATGCCTCTGGCTCATAGTCCAGCTTTGTTTAGCAATGCCTGGAAGTACTTTGGTTCAGGCTTCTGGCCTCACACTAGGCCTCTGATACAAGAATTTGTTTTAGGGCCTCATCTTACTACAGTCCCCAGCCAAAGAAAATGAAGACCATCCCCTCTATTTCACTGCGTGGTTGAAGATGGAGTCATCAACCAATCCATCTGGCCAGTTCTCAAAATGGGTGGTTCTTCATGGCAAGGGATTTCTCTGGACAAAATTACTGATTATAAGGAAATACCCATTTCTGAGTAGTCTTTCAGAGAACTGTATATTTTAAAAAAGCGATTATCCCTCTCTAAGTTTGCACAAAGCCTTCGAAAACAATAGTTTGTTTTAAAAATAAACACCTGCAGTTATTTACTTGTGTGTAAATGGGTTTAAACCCTCGTCTACTCTTTCAGTTTTATTGGTTAAAAGAACAGAAAATAGTGCCCAAGACTTTCAAATGTTAGTGATTTGGGGGACCTCAGTTTTGGGGTGTCCAATGTCAGACACCCCAAAGGGGCCTAATTTTTTAAAACTGCTGAGCACCTGACCTCTGAAAACCAGACCCTTTTAAGGTCTATCAAGTAGGGCTGGTTGGGAAACAGGAATTTCATTTTGTGAATAATATTGAGGTTTTGGAATTTGGTTTTGTTCTCTATCAAAGTGAAAATAAGACCATTAGAAATTTGTAGTGAGGAAAAGAAGTCCCCAGAATAGTTTGGTGGTTTAGACACTCACCTAGGCTGTGGGAAACAGATGTTAAAGTCCCTGCTCTGCCTGAGTCAGGCTATTGGCTGTGTTGTGTCTGTGTGCACAACTCCCCACCCCACCCCTCTTTTTGACCAGAAATCCATCCTGGGCTGAAAAACCTTCATGAGGAAAATTTCATCATCACGGATAAACTTCTGCAGAAAGATTCGGTTTAGACTAATCAGCATTTTCTGATGAAAAAGCATTTTTGTCAAGAATTTTCCTGACCAGCTCTAATCTCAGTTTGGGGACCCCAAATCACTAGTTGCTTTTAAAAATCTTCGCCAGTCCTTTTAGTGCTGCACGATTGTTCCTTTACCTCACAGTTGCTGCACCAAAGCATGGTACTAACGGTTGGTTTGTTCCACTTCACTTTAATTGTTTTAAAAGGAATGCCAATATAATTTTGCAGTGAGGGAGGCTCAACACATTTTTGGCCTTTCAAAATAAAAATAAAATGGACTGAGATTGTCTGTGAAGAAGAATGATGAAAATAATCCCACTATGCTGTTTCACATATCTAGCTCCTGGTGTCAATGGTTGTTACTGGTATTGTGGTAGTGCCAGGTAGCTCTGACTGAGAGTTGGGTTCTGCTGTGTTGGGTGCTGTACAACATGCAGGCAGAGATGTTTCCTGTCCCTAAGATCTTCCAGTCTAAATAGACCCAGCAGGGTGGGAGGGGAGGTTGTTCATTCTGTTCAGTTTTTTTATGCTGCCCTCATGCATTGTGGTATCCTCCAGAAATCCATTCGGACATGACTAATTTTTTGTGCACAATTCATTTTCTCTCTCTCTCTGCCTTCCTTTTCTTTCCAAAGAGAAAATTATGTGATGTTTGGTTTCGCTTTTAAACTTACTTATGTATTTGATTACTGCTGTGGAGGCTGTCTGTTGATGTCGAGGTCAGAAAAGTGTGCCCTGCCCGTGGCACGGAGAGTGGTGAGGTTGGAGGCAGTCTTTACTCCCTGTAGGAGTTTGTTCTACCACCTTTGGTTGGCTCCAGAGAGCTCTGTCTCCTGCAAAGAGGAGTGACGTTGGCCATGGTCCTCAGCCTGGAGCTTCAGGAAATCTGCTAGGGACCCTGGCCCCAGACCAGTGAGTGCCTTGAAGATAAGGACCGAGACTTTGAATCTGACTTAATAGTCTATGAGAGAACAAGTCACTGTAGAGAGCAGAGGACAGGTCTGAGGTACCATGGTAGATATTCGCTGTGTTCTGCATTAGATGGTGTATCCTAAATGCTGATGGTGGTGTCCCGGGGATGTTTCATTGCTGAGAGGTGAGGAAGGTATGCGTTACTAAGGCCAGGACATTGCCTGCCAGGATGTCTTGTGACCGAGACTTGCTCTACATCCCACAGTAAGGCAGTGGCAGAGCAAGGATTATTATCCAGGTCTCCTGAGCCCCTGTCCCGTGCCCTGTTCATTACACAAAACTCCCTCTCATTTATAAAGTATCGGGACTTCATGCTGTTGTTCAGTGTAATGACAACAAACGTCGGTCTCCTGGGCAGTTCTGAATTGGTCATTTTCTATGCTTATATAAGATGACGACAAAGCCTTGTATAGACCATAACTGGGCTTAAACTTTTTAAGAAACAAAATTGAGAAAGCAAGGTATCCGAATATGCATATAACCATATGGCTGGGAGCTGCTCCTTCAGATCACCTGCTAGTGCTTTTGATGTGGAATCTAGTGAATCATTTTCCTTCGCAATAACTTCTCAGATTGGTACTTCTCCTGAGGGATCTTCACTATATTACTTCAAGTTTGCTGTGTCTTTATCTATAAATAGCGCTTGCAAATTCATTTAGGCAAAGCTGGAGTTTCAATCTATCTCAGAGAGGCCCTTCAAAGGTGCTGAAATAATATCTGAAGGAGGTGTCACCCGACTAGAAGAGACACCACCAGACAATATTTTAGAGAGACAGATGGGTTGCTACTCACAGACAAGATTATGGTGAGAAACCTGTTTACTTTCTGCAATACACCCGTCAAGCTGAACAAGGATTTGGAAGAGAACTGAGCTGAATAATGCATATCTCTACTAGCCTCTAATTCTCCTAGCTCCTTACTCCGAATCCTATAATTCCCTCGCTGCATGTTTGCAGAATCATCTATCTCGTTCCTTTCAGGTTTTGCTTTGACCTTTTGTAAATGCAACACATTGGTTGCTAAGAAATGTATTTATTTCGCTTTAACAATGTAACCATCTTGTTACCCGCACCTGGATTTTTCTAATTATTCATGTGGAGTGGATGGACGCCCCCTTTGCCATCAAAATGGTTCCTTCCAACAGTCACTGTGTGTCATAGATAGGCACAATGAGGCCCTACAAACCACAAAGAGGAAGCTAAGTAGCCTGCAGTTTGATATCCGGATCTGATACAGCCATTTGGTTGCATCAGGCTACCACAACTAGATAACAACGCTAGCAACCCCCCAGCTGTGCTGCCAGCGTTAAGGCTGAATAGCCGGGCCATCTTTCCAAGGAGTTAATGCGTGGGCTTTAGAATACTTGCTCTAGACAGATAAGGTGTTTAGGTGACATGTGAAAGGGAAACCTCACTGGTTCCTTGTACTATCCGAGGGGCTAGATTCTGCCATCCGTACAGTGCGTGAACCTTACTCCATGAGCAGTCCTGGTGGGCTAGACTGTGCCCTTGTCTTACTCATCTGAGCGGAAGAGTAAGGTAGGGCAAGCCCCCTTCCCAGTCCCTCACCCTACTATGTCCTGCAGTGCGGAGCTCCTGCTCTCTAATTGCTCCTCTCTTGGAGCAAGTGGGTGGAGGAAGGCAAGGGGTATCTCACTCTCCACCTCCCGGCTGCCTAGCCAGGTGCAATGAGGAAAGTGAGTGACACCCTTTAAAAAGGCTGCAAGAAGTTATTAGCTCCCTGGAGCAAGAGGGAAGCGGGGAAATGTCATGACACTCTGAACTTCAGTTGTTTCCCAGGGCTGTTCTTTGAGGTGGGTGGGAGGGAACAATTATGTGCCACTGCCTACATGCAGCAGAGCCAGAAGTCTTCATCTCAGTGGGCCTAATCATGGAATAAAGCACTACTCAGCATGAGCAAGGATGAGGGAAGCTAGCACCCATGGAGCTAAAATAAGCTGCCAGATACCTGTCTATGTGCAAAGTGACTGTTGAAAACAGTTTGTAGAAAAACCTGCCGCGGTTTCAACGTTTCCCGTCAGTGTGAATGATGGTAGGCGTGTGCACGTGACAGTCTTAGTAGGAGTTGGCATTCTGTACTTCCCAGCAGGAAGTCCTATCTGATTATGTAGAGTAGCTGGTGGAGAATCAGCACATTAATTGAGAATGGCAAATCGGTAAGAGACTCAAAGCTCTCCGAAGGTAAATTCTACTCTTTATTTTCTGGGGATAAAGGACAGATTAGGATCTTAGAACAGCTTTATGGGTTGGATTTTCAGATGTTGGGACTTCAATTGGTGAAAGATTAGGTCAATGCTGGGGGCTGAGAATTCCACCACGAGAGTCTGAATTCTCTTGGGTTCACATAGCAAGCCAGTTCCCTGAGTCCTGTTCTGCGTAGTCAACCTGTTAAAATGGCTGTTTGCTAATGGAATGCTAATTACCCTTCCCCAATCCTGTTTCAAACACTTACAAAATACTCCGAGATCCGCTCTTTGTTGTCACTAAGGGCCCAGTTATGCCTGGGTCTATGTGCGTGGCCAAAGCCAGGAGAAGCAGGAAGTGCCTCCTTTCCCCTTGTGTCTTGACACAGGGGCTGGACACAATACCCTTTGGAAATACAGCTTAGCCACCCCACTAGCTGTGCAGAAACAGACAACAAGAGCAGACCAGTACTGTCTGGAATCCCCGGACAGAATTCTGGGTGACTTACGCTGATTCTGGGTGATTTACGCAACAAACGAGACTCTTTCACTCGCTCTCTGGAGCAGGCTTTGGTTTGAAAGCACTGCAGTATTTGAAATGTATCACATGGCCATTTCCTCCATTCTGAAGTGTGATTTAATCCAATTACTTGTTCCTGGAGTAACCTAGTAACTTAAGGAATCTCTCTCTCGCTCCTTCTCTCCTCACAGTCTATTATCTTTGTATATGGTCCTTATCAACATAGTAACTGAACATATCACAAACATTCAAGCTGGGCTACTAAGCTGTGACTAGGATAGGTGGGAAGAATGCTATACTCTGGTTGCCTGGAATAAGTCTTGCTCTGTGGTTCTAGCCTGAAGGGACAGAAAATTAGCTTTTTGTGGACTGAAGGAAGGGGAAAGAAAGTCACATACAGTAACTCCTCACTTAAAGTTGTCCTGGTTCACATTGTTTCATTGTTACATTGCTGATCAATTAGACAACAATGCTTATTTAAAATTGCACAAAGCTCCCTTATAATGTGGTATGGTAGCCGCCTGCTTTGTCCATTGCTTGCAGGAAGAGCAGCCTGTTGCAGCTAGCTGGTGGGGGCTTGAAATCAGGATGGACCGGCAGACTAAATAATCCCAGTTTCCTCAGCCTCTCCTCATAAGTCATGTGCTCCAGCCCCCAATCATTTTTGTTGCCCTCCGCTGGACTCTTTCCAATTTATCCACATCCTTCCTCTAGTTTGGAGCCCCAAACTGGACACAGTATTCCAGGTGAGGCCTCACCAATGCTGAATAGAGGGGAATGATCACGGCTGGCAATGCCCCTACTTATACAGCCCAAAATGACGTTAGCCTTCTTGGCAACAAGGGCACACTGTTGACTCATATCCAGCTTAACACCTAGGTCTTTTTATGCAGAACTGCTGCCTAGCCATTTGGTCCCTAGTCTGTAGCAGTGCATGGAATTCTTCCATCCTAAGTGCAGGACCCTGGATTTGTCCTTGTTGAACCTCGTCAGATTTATTTTGGCCCAATCCTCTAATTTGTCTAGGTCCTTCTGTATCCTATCCCTATCCACCAGTGTATCTATCACACCTCCCAGTTTAGTGTCATCTGCAAACTTGCTGAGGGTGCAGTCCATGCCATCCTCCAGATCATTAATGAAGATATTGAACAAAACCAGTCCCAGGACTGATTCTTGGGGCACTCCACTTGATACTGGTTGCCAACTAGTCAGGGAGTCATTGATCACTACCCATTGAGCCTGATGATCTAGCTGGCTTTCTATCCACCTTATAGTCCATTCATCCAGCCCATACTACTTTGACTTACTGGCAAGAATATTGTGGGAGACTGTATCAAAAGCTTTGCTAAAGTCAAGGAATAACACATCCACTGCTTTCCCCTCATCCACAGACCCAGTTATCTCATCATAGAAGGCAATTAGGTTAGTCAGGCATGACTTGTCCATGAATCCATGCTGACTGTTTCTGATCACTTTCCTCTCCTTTAAGTGCTTCAGAATTGATTCCTTGAGGACCTGCTCCATGATTTTTCCAGGGACTGAGGTGAGGCTGACTGGCCTGTAGCTCCCTGGATCTTCCTTCTTCCCTTTTTTAAAGATGGACTCTACATTAGCCTTTTTCCAGTCATCTGGAACCTCTCTGAAAACATCTGTTCAATATATAGTAGCTCTCAAAAAAAGCTATCGAATGTTAGGAACCATTAGAATAGGGATAGATAATAAGATAGAAAATATCATGTCACTATATAAACCCATGGTATGCCCACATCTTGAAAACTATGCACAGTTCTGGTTGCCCCATCTCAAAAACAGATCTATTAGAACAGGAAAAAGTACAAAGAAGGGCAACAAAAATGACTAGAGGTATGGAACCTCCCCTGATCACAATGAGTTTTCAAAGATAATGGCCAATGGCTCTGCAATCACATCCACCAACTCCTTTAGCACCCTCGGATGCAACGCATCTGGCCCCATGGACTTGTGTTTGTCCAGCTTTTCTAAATAGTCCTGAACCACTTCTTTCTCCACAGAGGGCTGGTCACCTCCTCTTCATGCTGTGCCGCACAGTGCAGTAGTCTGGGAGCTGACCTTGTTCGTGAAGACAGAGGCAAAGAAAGCATTGAGTACATTAACTTTCTCCACATCCTCTGTCACTAGACTGCCTCCCCCTTTCAGCAAGGGACCCAAACTTTCTCTGACTTTCTTCTTGTTGCTAACATACCTGAAGAAATGTTTCTTTTTACTCCTAACATCTCCTGCTAGCTGCAACTCCAAGTGATTTGGTCTTCCTAATTTCACTCCTGCATGCCTGAGCAATTTTTATACTCTTCTCTGGTCATTTGTCCAATCTTCCACTTCTTGTAAGCTTGTTTTTTGATTTAAGATCAGCAAGCATTTTCACTGTTAAGCCAAGCTGCTCGCCTGCCATATTTACTATTCTTTCTACACATCGGGATGGTTTGTTCCTGCGACCTCAATAAGGATTCTTTAAAATACAGCCAGCTCTCCTGAACTCCTTTCCCCTTCACGTTATTCTCCCAGGCAATCCTGCCCACCAGTTCCCTGAGGGAGTCAGAATCTGCTTTTCTGAAGTCCAGAGTCTGTGTTCTGCTGCTCTCCTTTCTTCCCTGTGTCAGGATCCTGAACTCAACCATTTCGTGGTCACTGCCTTCCAGGTTCCCATCCACTTTTGCTTCCCCTACTATTTCTTCCCTGTTTGTGAGAAGCAGGTCAAGAAGAGCTCTGCCCCTAGTTGGTTCCTCCAGCACTTGCACCAGGAAATTGTCCCCTACACTTTCCTGGATTGTCTGTCCGCTTCTGTGTTGCTCCTCCAGCAGATATTGGGGTGATTGAAGTCCCCCCTGAGAACCAGAGCCTGTTATCTAGTAACTTTTGTTAGTTGTCGAAAGAAAGCCTCGTCCACCTCATCGCCCTGGTCTCGTGGTCCGTAGTAGACTCTCACCATGACGTCACCCATGTTGCTCACACTTTTAAACTTAATCCAGAGACTCTCAGGTTTTTCTGCAGTTTCATGCCGGAGCTCCGAGCAGTCATACTGTTCTCTTACATACAATGCAGCTCCCCGACCCTTTCTGCCCTGCCTGTCCTTCCTGAACAGTTTATATCCGTCCATGACAGTATTCCAGTCATGTGAGTTATCTCACCAAATATCTGTTATTCCAATCACATCATTATTCCTTGACTGTGCCAGGACTTCCAGTTCTCCCTGCTTGTTTTCCAGGCTTCTTGCATTTGTGTATAGGAACTTAAGAAAACTCACTGATCATCCTTCTATCTCAGTATGGGGCAGGAGCCCTCCCCTATTGCGCTCTCCTGCTTGTACTTCCTCCCGGTATCCCACTTCCCCAGTTTCCCCCATGACGTTATCTGATTAGAGTATGACCATGAAAAAATCATTGTTGCTACCACTGTTATATAATTGCAACAAATCTTATAGAAAGTGTGACATATGACCAGAAAGGGTTAAGCAGCTTGCAGGCTAATTGACCCAGATTCAACCCTTTAGGGACATATTGGTAGATAATGTTTGTGTTTTGTGTGTTTACATATATATTGCTAGTGATTAACAATGTGATTAAACAGCCCCAGTCTATGCTGTATTCTGTTAATTCAGAGATCAAAAGGACATATTGACACTGAGATGAACTGTAAACAAGGGATATTGCTGTATTCATCTCTCTTCAAAATGTATAGCACGTCGCCTGAGAATAGTGAAAAATGGGCAATTGCCTCATGTTAATCTGTGTAGCTAATTACTGGCAATGTTTAGCAAATAGGTCTACTTCAAAGTCTCCACGATTTCCTATTGTTTGTGTAAGGACTTGGAGATTTCAAAGAAGACTTGGACCTTTATAAAAACCCTTGTGACCTGATCCTTTTTATCTCAGATCTGCTTCATGCTTCATGCAGGGGAAGCTTAAACCATAAAGTTCAGATCTCCAGTCCCATCTGGGTCATCCTGAATATTAACATTGCACTATAACCTATGGACTAATTCTGAAAGAACTCTTTGCAGCTACGAAGCTCACCATCTCTACTATGAATCTAAGCTTAGAACTGTACTCATGTCTGTATGTATATTGATCCTTTAACCAATACCCTTTCTTTTCTGGAATATTCATTAGCCTGGGAGATAATCCTTTGGGACTGGTAGAACCTTCTTATATGATGAAAAAGATTTTCAGTAATCCTCATCATATTTGACTTGGGTGCCTGGATAGTGGCTAAGGCTGGGTTGCCTTAAGGGAACTGTGTTGTTGGCTTCTGAATAATCAGTAAGGTATTATAGGAGCTGATTTGTGCTCGTTTGGTAAATTTAAGTATTGGAATATTCACCAACCTTGCAGATTGCTTGCCCTATTCTTTACAGTTCACCCTAATTGAGTAACTCCAGTGTGGCCCCCTGAGACTCTGGTCACATCCCCCATAAAAGGATGTTACATGAATTACATTATGGTCATTATTATGGAATGGTTCAGTTGTATTCACTTGTTGGACCACCTTCTGTGCTTAGGGTGACCAGACAGCAAGTGTGAAAAATCGGGATGGGGTGAGGGTAATAGGAGCCTATCTAAGAAAAAGACCCAAAAATCAGGACTGTCCTTGTAAAATCAGGACATCTGGTCACCCTATCTGTGCTCCACTTAGGGCTAAATCAAGAATTGCCTCTCCGCTTGTGGGTTCCAGTACTAGCTGCTCCAATTGCTCAGACAAACCAGTTTGTTTACATTTGCAGGAGATAATGCTGCCTGCTTCTTGTTTACAATGTCACCTGAAAGTGAGAACGGGTGTTCACATGGCACTGTTGAGGCTGGCGCCACAAGATATTTATATGCCACCTGTGCTAAAGATTCATGTGTCCCTTCATGCCTCAGCCACCATTCCAGGGGACATGTGTCCATGCTGATGACTGGTTCTGTGAACTAACACATGTTCATTTTCATTATCTGAGTCAGATGCCACCAGCAGAAGGTTGATTTTCTTTTTTGGTGGTTTGGGTTCTGTAGTTTCTGCATTGGAGTGTTGCTCTTTTAAGACTTCTAAAAGCATGCGCCACACCTCGTCCCTCTCAGATTTTGGAAAGCACTTCAGATTCTTAAACCTTGGGTCAAGTGCTATAGCTATTTATAGAAATCTCACATTGGTACCTTCTTCACATTTTGTCAAATCTGCAGTGAAAGTGCTCTTAAAATGAACAACATGCTGGATCATCATTCGAGACTGCTCTAACATGAAATATATGGCAGAATGCTGGTAAAAGAGAGCAGGGGACATACAATTCTCCTCCAAGGAGTTCGGTCACTAATTTAATTAACACATTATTTTTTTAACGGGCATCATCGGCATAGAAGCATGTCCTCTGGAGTGGTGGCCGAAGCATGAAGGGGCATACAAATGTTTAGCATATCTGGCACGTAAATACCTTGCAATGCCAATGGCTACAAAAGTGCCATGCAAATGCCTGTTCTCATTTTCTGGTGACGTTGTAAATAAGAAGCATTATCTCCTGTAAATGTAAACAAACTTGTTTGTCTGAGCAATTGGCAGAATAAGAAGTAGGACTGAATGGACTTGTAAGCTCTGAAGTTTTACATTGTTTTGTTTTTGAATGCAGTTATGTAAAAAAATTTCTACATTTGTAAGTGGCAGCTTGACTATAAAAAGATCACACTACAGTACTTGTATGAGGTGAATTGAAAAATAATATTTCTTTTGTTTATCATTTTTACAGGGCAAATGTTTGTAATAAAAACATAATATATACTTTGATTTCAGTTACAGCACAGAATATGAAATATATGAAAATGTAGAAAAACATCCAAAATATTTAATACATTTCAACTGATATTCAATTGTTTAACAGTGCGACTAAAACTGTGATTAATCATGACTGATTTTTTAAATCATGATTAACTCAAAAAAATTAATTGTGTGAGTTCACTGCAATTAATCGACAGCCCTGTTAGTAATATATTCTGACTGCTATACTCTTATTATTCAAGCATGCAATTTTTATCCATAGAGATTCCATGGTAAAGTTTTGATTCATTTAAGATTTCTAGTAATGCTATTTTTCTCAAAGATCCAGATTCTGAGCTCATTACAGTAATGCAAACCTATAGTAACTCCATTGACTTCAGTAAAGTTATACTGATGTAAGTGAGAGGAGAACTTGGCCCCTATATTTCACCATGGAAGCATTTGTGAAAAACAATGGGATTTAAAAACTCATGGAAGAAATTGACCTGCTGACATAGGGCGAGTACAAATTATTTTCATATGTAAGTATTCCAGGTGAATGAGAGGAAGAATCAGGTTGTAAATGGGGTAGTTTGAGCATCAGCTCTGTGAGGTTGCTGTTGCTCCTAATCACCATATCTCTAGTTAAGGATGCCTATTCGACTTCTGACACGAGTCAGCATGGCTTAACAGTGGGGAGCATGACAACCAAAAGGCACTGAGAGTGAGGTATTTTTTTCCTTGTGTCATTGGAAGTAGTGAATCAAGGTGCTGTTGGATATTATCCTGGTCCCGCTCCTCTTCCCTTTTTTCTACAGTGAATGCTGTAGGGGAAAATTGATCACTTGGCATCTGTTTGAAGGGGAATGGAATCCAACTGTAGGTGTAATACTATAAGGTGCAGAACAAAGCTCCCCAGCACACTGCTAAAGGAATCACTGAGGAAGAACTCTGGAAACCATTAGAAACATGACACATTATCTCTTTCTGATGCCTTTGGACCTGGAATACTGACCTTACCATTCACTGGATATCCAATACAAAATACCAAATAATTCTGTATGCAAGAGATGTGTATAATGAATGGAAATGCAACATAACCTTTGTCCTAGGGTGGCAGGATTCTTTATTGTGATCCAGCCATCTACTATAGAGGTAACTACTGGGTCTTTTGAATAAAAAACTCCTCCTGTGCTGGAGCATGGGATCTCATTTGCTTCTTTCCTCACAAACATAGGGGAACTGGGGATTTGGATTCAAATCCAGATTCTAACGCCATGGTTTGGGTATATCTGTATTCATTACATTTAGTGCTTGCTTGATGATGCTCCTGGCCAGCTTTTGTTGTGGAGCAAACTTGCCACTAGACAGATATTAACTTGGTATTTGTCTCAGAGTAGATGTTAGACAGCTATCGAAGAGCTAGATACATGGACCAAGTGACTAATTAGTCCATGAATCAGTACAGCTAGAAGTAATTCAGCGGAATTCACACAGTCAGCAAGGATGAGGGCAGTCCTTTCTATGACAGCTTTCTCTGCATTTTGATCATTAAGCAATTCACAGTTTAGACCATCCGTCTTGTTTATGTACCCTTGGGGAAAAGTAGTCCCTGCATCCCAGCATCTCAACAAGTTTGAAATTCAAACATATTTTTGGGACTGTCAATAAAATATCAGATAGGCACATTTTGATGTGAGCATTGACATATATAACATTACTGGCGACTTTTTCAAATGAATGATATAAGGAAAACAAATCTTTATTCCCTCGGCCTGCTAGACCGATTGAAACATCTCAACATCAGCTTGATTTCCCTGCCCCTTCCTTAGAGGAAAGCTAAGGGGTTGCAATGAATATAGAGGTCATTTAAAAAACTGTTTAGAATAAAACATACTAATCATTCCCAGCAGCAGTCCCAATGCAAGCCAAAGCCATCTCCAATGCAACTCCACCTTTCTGTGTCTTGGCGGATTTATTTACACTCACTTGGGTAAGAGATACAGCTTAAAATAATCAAGTCACTATTTATTTTGGCTTTCCTTGGATCTCTTTCCCACATAAGAAACCCATCCAGTCTTTATGCAGGAAAATATAGCTTTAACAGATGCCTGCTCTAGTGCCCGTATAAAGGATCAAGTAAATTGGTCACTCTAAAAAGAGTATTCTACTAATGCAATATCAGGACAGATGGTTTCAGAGATTGGTGATCAGCCTTTTTAAAAGTATTAATTACTACATGTCGAGCTTAGCATCCCACCTCTCAAGCTGTCAAGGCCCAAATGTGGGATACAATGTGCAACTTCAGACATACTTACACTGCAGTCAAAAGTGTGACCGCAGCATGTATTCTAACTAGCTTTTGATCTAGGTAGCTTGAGTAACAATAGCAGAGAAGCTGCGGCAACATGGACTGTACAAACCCACCCTTGTATGTATTCAAGAGGCTCGCCCATCATGGCTATTGTTACACAAGCTACCTAGATTAATGTTAGCTTGGTTGTGTCGACATATGATGCAGTCACACCTCTGATTGCAGTGTAGACCTACCCTAAGATCAAAAAATTATATATGCAGAGAAATTTAAACTTCATGGCGGGGAAGGATAGCTCAGTGGTTTGAACACTGCTCTGCTAAACCCAGCATTGTGAGCTCAATCCTTGAGGGGGCCATTTAGAGCTCTGGGGCAAAAAAATCTGTCAGGGACGGTACTTGGTCCTGCTAGTGTAGGCAGGGGACTGAACTCAATGACCTTTCAAGGTCTTTCCAGCTCTATGAGATAGGTATACCTCCATATAAAATATACTGTTGGATTCCTTCCTCTAGTGTAAATGGCTCCCTGAATAACCTCCATTTCAGAATTCTTTATTTCTGATATCAGTAACATTCAACAACAAGAGGAAGGGTTCACCAAATATGTGGAACCTAAGTAACTTTGGGGCTAACATGAGTGAGATCCTTCAGAATAAGATACACAAGAGAGGTATGGTTAGCACATTAGTGCCTGACCCACCAGACATTGACGTCAACAGGAAGACTCCCAGTGACTTCCATGGGATGTGTAACAGGCTATTAATTCCATTCAGTGTTTCTGGCTTAGCTTTCACCCTTACTACTTTATGCATTGCAGCTTGAAGATGTTGGTACAAAGTTCTGTGTTGTCCTTTGTGGTGTTTATTATAAATATTTTTTTAGTACATGTTTGCATATAAGTATAGGCCCTTCTCAGTGTTTTCATTTACTCTATGTAAAGATATCTTTCACAGTTATAAATACTATTGCTAATGAAAAAGGAATCCATACAGTTGCCATTGTAGCCCATCTGCCGCTACATTTGTAGGGTAGATGTTCCTCAGTGGCATGTTTGCTCATGTTGATGCTCTTCAGGTGGCCTGTTTTTTCTTGCCTGTCACAAATCACTCATTCTTACTTTTGTGTTTTAGAAGCTGGCCCTCTCCAGTCTGAGTCAGTGCTGAATTCTGGCCCTGCTGTGGTGCTAAGAGGGCATAGTGTTGCTAATGTGCCACCTGTTTGTAACAGATCAGTGGCCATCTGGGACCTGGGGGGTTGTCATTATGCTTCCCCCATGCCTTCATGGTACAGCTGGGATAGAACTCAGATTCTTCCAACCTCCCTTCCTCGGCTTCAGAGCCCAAGGTCAGCCTGAACCACAACATCAAAACACTATCTACACAGCTAGTTTTGGCCAAGTCTACCAACCCTGGTTGGGCGGCTCATTCCCACTCACTCCAAAATTCCATGTAGACATACTCTGATTATTCAAAACAACATTCTGATCGACTGGTTGGGCCTTTCAGATGATACCATAAGTATGGACCTGTTCCCAGTAGTGCACAGCTGAGCCCTCTCCCACTGAAAGAGACACAAATCCCCAAAATGAAGTGAGAAACTGAAGGAGAAACAGGGACATTAGTAAACTGTCCACTTCATCCAAAGCATAGAGCTGATATTGCAGCAGCAACTTCTGGCTCTCTTCATTAACTTTCTGAATAGTCCAGGAAACTTTAAGGAAAAAAAGGGGAAAATATTCTGTGCAGCAAAGAAATGGCATTCATTACCTCTTCTCTATTATTGTCTCTTGCCTTTCTACCAGGAACTGTTTTTTCACAGTATGGCATAAATCACTAGAGGAGTGATTATTAAAGTTTTGTTTATAAAAGGAATTAAAATGAATGAGACCTATTTTGATAACAGTAAGCCACTTCAGCTGTGTGCATTAGCAGGTTATTACTGCACACCTTGGGTGGTTGAAGACAGGCGGCTTTTAGCCTTGCCCTTCTCAGTGCACAAGAGGCATGCACCAATGATTGACTAATGCCCATTCTGTTGGGGCTTACCGCTTCTTTCTTTCTTCCTTTCTTTCTTCCTTTCTTTCTTTCTTTCTTTCTTTCTTTCTTTCTTTCTTTCTTTCTTTC
>ML677392.1:4561223-4676066 GCA_007922305.1 Dermatemys mawii | reverse complement strand
TTCTTTCTTTCTTTCTTTCTTTCTTTCTTTCTTTCTTTCTTTCTTTCCAAATTCATGCACACACATTCACATTGGATGTGGAAGCAACTTCATTGAAGCCAATGGAAATGGAAGACTGGGACACAGGCAATCCGCATTCAATTCCCACCTCTGCCACTGACTTCCTGTGAGGCCATGGGCAAGTCACTGTCCTGTGTCTCAGGGATGACAATAAGTCTTTTCTATCTTGTCTACTTACACCAGAGGTGGGCAAACCTTTTGGCCTGAGGGCCACATTGGGGTTCAAAATTGTATGGAGGGCTGGGTAGGGAAGGCTGTGCCTCCCCAAACAGCCTGGCCCCACCCCCTATCCAACCTCCCACCCACTTCATGCCCCCTGACTGTGCCCCTCAGAACTCCCAACCCATCTACCCCCCCAATCCTTGTCCCCTGACTACTCCCTCCAGAGACCCCTGCCTCTAACCACCCTCACCAAAGCCCCACCCCCTATCTAAGCCCCCCTGTTCCTTGTCCCCTGACCGCTGTCTCCAGAGACCCCCCCCTCTGCCCGTAATCACCCCCCGCAGGACCCAATCCAACCCTCCTGCTCCCTGTCCCCTGACTGTCCCGACCCCTAGCCACACCCCCACACCCTGGGACTGTCATGCCCTACCTAACCCATGTTCCCCATCCCCTGACTGCCCCCCCAAGACCTCCTGGCCCTCTTACCATGCCACCCAGGTGCGCTGCTGCACCGATCTGACGGAGTGCACAGCATGTCTGGCCCAGAGCCAGACACTCCGTCTGGCAGCACCGCCCCTCAGAGCACTGCTTGCACGGTGCGCTAGGGCTGTGAGGGTGGAGGGTGGGTGGAGAACAGTGTGGGAGGAGCCAGCCTCTGCATCTGGGAGCTTGTGGGGCTGGAAAAAATTAGCTCACGGGCTGGCTGTGCACGTGGGCCGTAGTTTGCCCACCCCTGACTTACACTCAGGGACTATCTCTTTCTATTTCTTTCTATGTATCAGTGCAGTACTTTGCACAACACCGTCATTGGGTTTCTAAAATGCAAATAAAGAATGCAAATAATATATAATACAAATAAAGAATAATAAACTATGACCTTCATCTTACCCATACAAACTTTTGGGCAGTCCTGTTGCTTTTCATTTTGCAAAACATGCTACATGTAATACTGTCTCATAGAAATCAAAAGGATCTAGTGGGACACTGCAAGTAACAACTCCAGCACTACGGGCAGGATGTAACATCCTACCTACCCCCCGCCCCCATCAGATACAACTACATCTTATCAAAATAAGACAACAACTTAACCTAAGGCTGCAGCACCACCTATTGGCTGAGATGCTCTGAGCACTGATCAGTGTTTAAAATAGTTAAGGAAGTCATGCAGTAAAATGGGAACATCTTGCTCTCATATCATCTGGCATATTGCTTTTTGCCATATAAGATTAAAACACACATGGAACTTGCTTTAATATGTCACTTTTATTTTCTGAGGTGCTGTATCCCAGCCTCAGCTGGGGTGTCACATTAAATTCTGTGTAACACTTGGGAAGCAAGCGGATTGGTTTGAATTAACGATGCACTGTATAATGATTCTGAGCTTACACACTATTATCTCCAGCAAATGTTTTTGCTGCAGTAGTCATCTGTGTGGAGCCCTGGAGCAATTCTTGGCTTTTTTACTTGTATCATTTCACTATCAAAGCTGAAATGATTAATATTCACAGAAAAAAATAGATTCTCCCACAGCAATTCATCCTTTCTGTTTCTATTTGGTGAGAACCAAGCCTTCTGCATACATTATACGGTCCTGTTAGAACTAGTTCTGGAAAGTGAGGAAGTGTATCTGTGACAGTGCTACAAATACATCAGGATTTAGGCATGGAAAGTGGAATGGAACTGTAAACCTGTTCAGATTCCTGCCTCATACCTTTTCTGGTACAAAAATACTGACCTACACCGCTTGGTCCTGAATCTCCTCTTACTTATGCCCTTGATGGAGTGACATCATGAGAGAACAGAATCACGCCCTTTGTAGGTGTGCAAACTGATGGCTGTGATGCTTTGTGTTACTAACTGGCTATGATAATACAAAACAAACCAGCTGCCTGGTGAGAAAAGGGTCAACCAGGTGATCACCTTGATCTTCACCCAGTTACCTGGGAACACATCAAGGTTTAAGTTATTTGCAAACCTTATTTGAGAGTTTTGGTCCATATTTAGGCATCTAAATAAATTTCCCGACTCTCTCAAAAGTACAGAGGACCCAGCAGTTCCCATTGACCCAAAAGTGCTCACCGCTTTTAAAATGAGATCATTTAATTCGGCGCCTTAATATGGATTTAGGAGCCCAATGTAACATACCCATTTTTATTACCTTGGCAAAGGTATTTGTGCTGACTTTACAGCTCTTTATAAGGAGGGTCCAAAAGTCTGAGTCAGACTCCACTGAAATAAATGGGAGTTTTTCCATTGCCTTCAGTGGGCTTTGGGTCAAGCCCCAAGAGACCTCAGACAAAGCTCACCTATAGCCCGCCTTATTGTTCACTCCTGAAATATGGGGGTGGTTGTTCCTTTAACCATTAATCATTTGCTTTGCAGAAACACGCACCCCTTAATGGCTATGGCTTCTCCATTTTCAACCTTTTTCAATCTAAACTTAAATATATTTACTTTCGCTGGCTTATAACAGATTTCAATTAACTCCTTCGTATGGATAAACTTTTGATGTTAACATGACCGTAAAATGCCTTGAAATGTCTCTGCACGATCAAGCATAAAAGGCTACGATGTTGTAATGCTTCTAAATGGAAACAGGTTCCCGTAGGGTACCCAGGAGTAAGTTCATGGCATGCCTCGTGCACCCTGAAATCCTATAGAAGGGAATGGGGTGTTCGTGTAGTGTGCCAGTCTGCAGGATCAGGCCGAGTGGAACTGATTCTCCTCTCCACTGCCCAGGTGTAAAACAGGAATGACTCCATTGAAGTCCATGGGCCAGATCCTCAGCTGGTGTAAATTGGTGTAGTGCATAATCAATGAATAAACTGGGACAAATGGAATAGAATCAAGCCCACTATAAATAAAGGCCGAATCCTGAGCCTGGGCTGACCGAGAGAAAGGAGAATACAAGTCCCTTATTGTTACCTATGAGAGCTCTGTGCCAGTCTGAACAATCATGAGCACAGACAAGCTGAGCCTGGGGTCAGTCCTAGAGGTAGGTGCAGCAATGTGGTCACCCAGTCAGATTCTGGAGAGTTGCAGGAGGAGTGGGGGTGAGGAGCTTCTGGTGCCTTGAACTGGCCCTTTATGGATGCTGACCTTTGGTGTCCTGCAGAGTAGTTCCCGGCAGGAGAGAGGGACAAACGGAGGTGGGTGAACACATTCAAAGCCTCCCAGCACAGGTCATTCCTTGTCTGTGGGCACATGTGGAGCAGTATCATTCCCCCACCCTATGCCCATCCCAGGGAAGGGGAATCCTCCACTCCAGCAGCCATCTGTGTATAAGGGCCTGTTCCATTCTAGAGTTGTCAGGTGGCTCTTCAGGCTGGAGCTGCTCTTCTCTGCCCTTTGCCGCCTCTTCAGCTGATGGAACCGCCCCCTCACCAAATGCTAGAGGTCTCCTCTCACCCTGAAATCACTCCTTGCTATGCCTCTGGGGCTGGGCTAGGGATCCACACTGGTGTTTTGGGTTCAATCACAGCTCTCTTGGGACTGATCAGCCGGGGCTGCAGACATCCGGTTGGCTCTACACCCACTCTATAAATCGGTCTGCATTTGACATTAATTGATTTCATTAAGTCTAGTAACAAGGTACCAACATTTATTGATGCTACTAATATTGTACAGCAGCAACCTACGGTGGTACAGGAAGATTTTGACCCTTGTCACTTAGCCAGCCAATAGCCCAGGCAGATAACACAGGGAAATTTAAAACCAAAAACTTGGGATCAATACCTAGCTACGGAAAGCACACTGTGTGGGATGGAACATGCCAGAAGGGATCAAGCAAGGACTTGAAAGACTTCCTTGAAAGTACGTTACCAAGACCAGCAGAAAAGTCAAACTGGATTGTGGGATGTATCAAGGCACGGACATAATTCATTTGGAAAGAAGGGTTGTTGATCTAGTATAAGGCAGGCTTGTACCTTGTCCGAAACTTACCGTTAAGAGTTTAGGTCATTTATTTAGCAGCAAGAGTATTATTGCCTTGGAGAGAGTGCAATAAGATGGATGATTTCAGACATCAAGAATGTTCTAGAAGAGAAGGCTAATGTGGCTGAGAAAAAAGCTCTTGCAGATGAGTAGCAATAGAAGTTAGCTAGTATTGGAGAGGGGTTAATATATGTGAGCAAGGTGAACTTGGGATAAGTTCTTAGTCTAAAAATTAGGACTAAATAAGGAATTCAGACAAAAGACTTTAATTTCCTAGAGCTGGATTGGGGTACCTCTTCTCCCAGTGAATAGCATCCTACATCATGTGTAGTCCCACTGAAGTCAATAGAAGCATTTCAATAGATCAGGGTTGAAAGAGACCTCAGGAAGTCATCTAGTCCACCCCCACTGCTCATGGCAGGATCAACACCAACTAAATAGGTCTGTATGTGGGGTAAGGATATTAGACTTTGGCCTCTAATTATATGAAATGCTGATATTCCACCTCCATTGACTGTGGTGGAATTACACCAAGGATCCATTTGCCCCAAAAGCTCTATAGTAAGTTGCAATGTAAAGTATTCAAAACTTGTTTGGGAAGCCATCAGACACTTTGTGGAAAGAGTTCATAGAATGGTCACAGTGACAAAGGGGAGAGGCAGTTGTGATGAACTGATGGGAAATAGACCTATAAGATTATGTGGCCTTTTCCTGTCTGGCAAATCCTTCTAGTATGGCGGTAGGAGAGTGCTGAGGTAGAAACACTAAGGATCGGATCCTCATTTACACTGGGGCCCCTTTACATCACTTTGGCAATGTAAATATGATTTATGCTCACTTAAAGGCCTGCTTTATACTTTCAGAACAAAAATGAGACCCTAACACCTACCTTTGATGTTTGTTCTGTGGCATGTAAACACTGGACCTCTGATGGACTTTCCATGGAAATAATTACTTGCTATACCTCATTAAAGTTGCTTTCATTGATATTTGAAGACACTTCTAAAGAAAATATAGTGACATATAAACATTAATCTATTACTTTTTTGCATAAGTACAAAGGAGTAGTCTCTCAGTGCATGTCTACACTTACCACGGATCAACGCTGTGGCGACGGATCCACTGGGGGTCAATCTAGCGAAGACCGCTCAATTGATAGTCAATCACTCGCCCATCGACTCTGGTACTCCACCAGAATGAGAACCATAAGGTAAGTCGATGGAAGAGTTTCTACCATCAACCCAGCACAGTGTAGACACCACAATAAGTTGATCTATGCTACGTTGACTCTAGCTAAATTATTCATGTAGCTGGAGTTACATAACTTAGGTTGACTTAACCCTGTAGTGTAAGACTTGCCCTCAGAAAGACCGCATAACCATTACTAGTTGATCATACAATGTAAATAAGTAAATTCAGAGAGGGCATCTCATCCAGTACAACTAAGGCTTTTGTCTGACTGATCTACCTGCTATATTTCCATTCATTATAAGACTCACTCACACACTCCACTTTAAATTTAACAGTTTGAGTTTTCAAGTACAGGAAATAATAACAAGCAATGTTCAGACAGTATAGCACTTGCATAATGGGTATACAGAAATAACAGCTAGCAGGCTGATGCTATTATAAAATAGCCTGTGCTCAGAGCTCTATGCAGAGTACTGCAATAAAACTGCAATTACTACAGAACTGATTCTGATGCAATTCCATGTGTGGAATTCTCTTGGAAGACACTTGTTGCAGCTGCAGCCTCAGGCCAGACAAAGAGTACAGTTAAGGAGCATTTGCTGGCAGATGCAGTCAACATGTTTCAGATTATGAAACCAAAACCAAAAGTGAAGTCTTTGGTTGTTTCTCTGTCTGAACCTAAATGATTCATATAGGTGTGTGCAATACATAAGCAGTGAGTGGTTCACCCTTAATGCATTTCCTCTTGTTAAAGTAGATCCAGGAGTAACTTCCAGATGCCGTCATAGACAACCATTTCATTATTAAAGGTGAAGGGAATTCACTCAAGTGTAGCTGTATCAAGAGGCTCAGATGGATGAATCTGTGTCTGACATCCGTCTGCTCAGCCAGTTCACCTGCGCAAGGTGGTTGGCTGCCAGTGCTGTCCATAGGACCCATCCATTTATAAAAGTCAAAGGAAGTGAGTTCTTGTTGTTTGTTTTGAGCCACTCAAACTGATGGGTTCTTAGCAAGGTGGTTGGGGGCAGAGGGGAGGGGAGGTTAACAGGCACTCCCAAAGCATGTGCTAAGCATGGCTTTCTCCATATCATATCTCCCTCCCTTAGAGACCACAGGAGGGTAACTCCTGCCTCCTATGGGGATCCTTGGGTGTTGTCGAGCGGCTGTAGCTAAGGACCAGGTTAATTATCTGGAGGCAGTAGCAGACTCTTAGAACTCATGAAATCTAGTTATTAGAGGGCAGTGAAGACACTTGTCCAAGTGTTACATGAATCTTACAGGCCAAATGGTGCCTGTTTAGTTCTGGCCTATGCTTTGGTACAGGGTTTGTAGCTGGAGAACTGACAGGGTTCCCTTCCTGATGCTCACTTCAAGGCCTTCCTGGCTCTGCCTGGCCCCAGATGACTCTGACACTCTGCTGTTTCCTCCACACTCAGTTCTTGGACTCATCCCAGGCCACAGTGTAGACTGAAAGCTGGTTGAGTCTACCTAATGTATTTAGAGAACAAACCTGCCCTGGAAACGGCTTCCTAAGGGCTGTCAAGACTCACATCCCCTCCCAGGGCAAACCTCCCTTCAGGCAACGTGACAGTACAGAGTCACCACCCCAAGAAGGGAGCAGAGTCAGAGGAGTGGGAAGAAGGGCAGTTTGGATGGAGAGATGGGGACATGGGGTGGGAGGTGAACCACCTGCTGGCTGTATTAAGCAGTAGAGAGCTGGGCAGAGAGCCACCTGAGGAGCCCAGAGGGCTGGTGAGAGACATGGGTGCAGCAGGAAAAGCTACTGTGTGAATCAGCCATGCTGGAATGAATAGAGTCCTCCTCCTCTCGGGGTTCTCTGCAGTGCCACTGGGGCCTGTGAAGATGGGTGCTGACCAAAGGACTGCGGAGAGGGGGAAGTAGCATTTAAAAGAGGGAGCCGGGGCTGGGAAGAAACAGGCTTGAGGGTGGTGGTGGGGGGGGCAATTCAAGGGATCCCGAGGGAACAACTGCATGGGGCAGCATAGCAACTGCACATGGTATCCAATCAGGGGGAGAGACTGCAGCAGACTGAGACGGCTGGGTGAGTGATCGTAGGCCTGGGGGAGGAGCCAGGCATTGGAAAAGTAAGTTATGGGGCCAGGTGTTATAAAAGCAGTATCCAAAGTAGGCCGCAGATGACTAGTCCCCTCCACAGGTCTCTCTTAAAGGGGCAGCAGCAGAAGCGTCCCAGGTACCCTGGATGAGGGAAGAAGAAGATGCTTGTTTTCCATTGGTTATCACCTGGCTGAGTTAATGAGGACAGACTACCCCATCTGGGGGCACTGGTTTAATAGGGCCACTGAGAAGAATGGCCAGGTGACACATGGCCTTTTCTGAAGACCTGATCTCACATACAGCAAGTCTTGTTAGCCTGAGTTTGATTGGGGAAAAAAGCTCAGCATAGGCGTAAGTAGGAAGAATTCCTTCCTCGTGGTTTGTGCAGCTGGACTCAGGTCCAGCAGGGGGAGAATCCTGGATGGTTTATATTTAGTTGCATTTCTGGACCTCTGTGACCATCCTCTTGCAATCCTAGGAATCCAGCAATGGTATTACACTTGCCTTGCCCAACCTGGGTATCCTCACTGTCTCTTCCCACATTACCTAGACTCCTCTCAGCATCAAGTGGGTTGACAGTTTCCATACAAGATGCTCTGCATGCTCCTTTGCTTCAGATCACGTTCCCAACACTCCTGCGTTGCACGAGGGTTACTGGTTTTATTCATTCGGTTCTCAAGCCTAAAATCACCCAGTGCACTCCCTTTTTAACTCTGATGCATAAAGACACCTGAGACTGCTTCCCCCTGCTCGCCAGCCTCCTGATCATGAATCCAGGCCTCAACGTCATCCTCCTTTTATCATCGCTCCCCTCTCTGTTCGATAGCGCCTTGTTCGGCACTTCTCCACCTTTTGTCTAGGAGGAGGTCAATGTTGTTTTTGAGTACATTGGGAACCTAGGAATTTCCAGTCTGGATCAGAGCTGTGGTCCAAATAATCCAGAATTCTACTACTGACAGTGCCCAGTTCCAGATGAGTAAGAGGCAGCTGGGAGACACCCTGCAGTAGTAGCTATGGGGTGGTCTGTTCACCTGGAAAGTTTTCTCCTAAACTTCAACAGATAGAGCTTTGCTTCTCTCCTAGAGCATGAGGGCTTACATCCCTTCCCAAAACTTGTTAGTTTTTAATATACAAATATACCTATGGACATTTAAGGATCTCTTATCTCTGTTTTGAACCTGAAAAGTACTTAGCTTCAATAGCCTCCTGTGGCTATGAGTTCCACAGGCTAATTATGTTGTGTGAAAAAAGCATTACCGTCTCTCAGGCTTGAATTTGCCGTCTATTTCACTGATGGTCCTTCTGTTTGTGTATTATGGAACAGGGTGACTAGAAGCTCCTGACCTATCTTCTCTATGCCATTCGTTATTGTGTAACCTTTTATAAACCTCCCTCAGTTGCCATCTCCTCTAAGGTAAACAGGACCATTTTTTCCACTCTCTCCATCTGAAGACTTCTGTGTACCCCTAATTGTGCTTATCTGTTATTAAGATACAGAGAGGTGCCTTGTGGGATTTTCAGAAGTGCCTAAGCACCTACCTCCTGGTCAGAGAAATGAAGGACGAAATTTTCCGAAGCTCTCAGCAGTGGTCTTATTCTGCTTCCAGTGCTTCAATGGGAGCAGAGTTAGACCCACACTGAGCAGTTTTGAAAATTCTGTCTTAAGTGACTTGCCCAAGGTGATAGACAAAACCAGTGGCAAAGCTAGGAATGGAACCTAAACTCATTGTTGCAAGCCCAGCACCTTAGCCATAGGCCTATCTTTTCTCTCAATCTTTTTTTAAAAAATCAGTTTTTTCATATGTAGTGTTTCCTTTTTCTATGGGAGGCAATCAAAACTATTTGAAGATCAACAGCAATGGTAAAAAATCTGCAACTGAATGAAAATATGCCTAAATATGCTATACTTACCACAGCAATTCAGGAGCTACTGGAGAATGTGAAGGCCATCCTGAGCTGTGGCTTGTCTCCCTTTCCAATGACTTATCTACATTTGAGTGCTTTTGAAAGAAAATCAGTATGCGGGAGCCTGTTGCCTTGACCTGAAGCCTGCAGAGGGGCATCTTATGGCATTATCACATCTTGGGAACATGGCCTTGCTTTGCATCATTTATAGAGTATGCATTATTCTGGGCTAATGTGAAACTAAGCCTTTGACTTTACTCCATTGAGCCAAACGAAAGAGTTGTAACTATTTAAATTCCTTTTCTCTTTTATCATTCCACAGTCAATAATATTACAGCCTTCTGTTCCTCCATACCTCTCCTCATTTGCAGTTTCTGGGACAGCAGCACCTTCCTGCCGGTATTCAATTCTGCTGCATTCCACAAGCTTTCAAGAAAGGCTTTCGACACAAAAAAAGGAGAAAATACATTTCATAATGCAAACGTGCACTGCTCAGCACTTTGTTATCTTATTTATACACTGCAGCACAGCTTTCTATGACCCAATGATTATCATTTCCCAGAGCTATCATCATTTTAAAGCTACCTCTGAATTGTGCTCCAGCAGATGGTACAACTCGAGGAGTACTGTGTATGTGAGAACTGTAAAGGAGAATGGGGGGCGGGGTAGGGGAAAAAGAACCAATACACACTATGCTGTTGCCCCAACAAGAGACAGAGCTCCGACTTGCATTGTTTCATTTACTGTTCAATTTCAGCATGTGTTGTTGAGTATTGTCAGACTGCTAACCACAAGGGAAATCAAGGTGATTGTTTTTTCTTGTTGTCTGTCCTATCTACCCACCTGAATTTTGCTGCATAACTACCGGGCTGATTAATTCTAAGCTAGAATACCAAATAAGTAAGTAAAGAAATTCACTGTTTGTAGTGTTCTAATAGATTTCAGTACGCTCTACACTTGGATTGAATACTAACCCATTGATTTTTTATTCAGTTGTCTAAGCAGCTGGGCTCCTAAGCTGAGTGACTGACTGTGCTTTCTTTCTTCTTTCAATCCTCCCTTTCTCCCACCCCTGAAACTGCTAGCTCCTCGTTTTACATATCTTTCAGTGGACTATGGCCTTAGGGACACTTGCTAGTCAGTCACCAGCCAGACAGTGAAAGTAGTGGAAGAGATCAGTACCCTAATGTGACTGGGTGGTGTTCCCGGAGCATTGCACTGTTATAGGGTGGCCAGATGTCCTGATTTTACAGGGACAGTCCCGATTTTTGTGTCTTGTTCTCATATAAGCTCCTATTACCCCCTACCTCCATCCTGATTTTGCACATTTTCTGTCTGGTCACCCTAGTAGTAGTATCTCATTCTGGTCAAGATAAAGGGGCATTATTTGCTGCTAACATTGTTTTAGAGCAGCAGTTCTCAAATTTCATTGCACCGCGATCCCCTTCTAACAAAAAAAAATCACTACGCCCTCCCCAGGGAGTCAGGAACGAAGCCTGAGCCCAAGTCCTGCTACCCTGGGCACGGGAGCCAAAGCCAGAGCCCAATTGCCCCAGATGTGGGGGGAGGGGCTGTAACCTAGCTGCATCACCCAGGGCTGAAGCCCTCTGGCTTTGGCTTCTACCCCAGATGGTGGGGCTCAGACTTCTGCTACAGTCCTGGGCCCCAGCAAGTCTAGCACCACGCCTGGGGACCCCATTAAAATGGGGTGAGGATCCACTTTGGAATCCTGACCCATGTTTGAGAACCGCTGTTTTAGAGGCATTATTTGAACCTGGTGGTATGGTGGTGTTTTTTCTCTCCTTAATGGGGTAATAGGTGAAGGTAACAAAAGGAGACGCATAAAGAACTTTGTTAAAGAAGTTTGGGACATTTAAAGAGACTTTCTAGACAAAATCTAAAAAACCCAACAACCCACGTGCCTAAAGTTAGTTCCCATTGACGCAACGTGAAGTTGTGGGTGTTTAGCACCTGTGAAAATCAGGCTACCTTGGTTCAGCAACGTACTTGAACATGTACCTAACTTCAAGCCCTTTAACTTCAGCAGGGCTTCTCATATGCTTAAAGTTAAGCACATTGGTCAAGTGTCCTGCTGAGTCTGGCACTTTTATTTAGTATCTAGCTTCACAAACGCTGGGCTTTATCAATAGCGATTGTTCCTCCTGAGTTTGAGGGGTCAGGACCTACTATTTTGTACTGTGAAAACAGTGAGCTAAAACACTGCAACAGTCACATTGCTACTTACGTGGCAGCCTTTTAATAATTCCAGAGGCCACCTACTCATATTTTACATCATCGAAAGGGTTGTTAGCACAGATGGTCTTCTGCAGCTGGGACCATGATGTGTCAAAATAATATAAGGGAGGAATCCTTGCTTAAAAAACAACAACAAAAGAATCTTTGTAGTGGGACTCAGTTACACTTTTTGTAACTTCGCTCTGGTTGAATTCCTTATGAATTCTGCTGACAATCCTCCAAAGAGTCAAAGTAGAGCTGTATTGTGGTAGAAAAAAAATCAGATCTTTCATATTCACCTAGTTGGATGCCAAAAATGGTTAGTGCCAATGGCCATTCTTGCTATAACATGTTATGGAGAGGAAATAGCTGCAAGGAGAATCAGGGGATGCGAGTGTAGGTGGGGACAAGACAGCTGGCTTATGGGTTAACTGTAAGATTCCTGCTAGCAAAGAATTTCTTTCTTCTTTCTGTACCGAAGCCCATGGATGATAAAGCTGAAGTTCTACATCATAAATTCCCATTTGGACATCCAGTTTTGAGAACCTACATCCAGCATCCTTATCGCTTTGAAGTGAAGTCACAATCAGTAATGAAATCTGCTTGCTTTTCACACACTGAAATTAGCTTTGATTCTTCACCTGCAACTTATGTTTAAAAGGCAACAAGCACATACTGTACACTGACCCTATCAAAGTAATAAATACCATTGAAGCCACTTTCTGGAGCTGCCTGGAGCATTAGTTTATTTTCAGTCAGGTCCCTCTGAAGGAGGAGCAGGGGAGTACTTATGGGAATTATTTCACTCGCTTGACGGGGATGAATTCCCCACTTTGCCCTCCTAAGAAAGAAGGTGAGAGAAGACACTAATTTCTGATGCCTGCTATGAATGATAATGTTTGGTTTCCTTCTTTACTAAAAAACCAATATCCTGTTTGGATGAGAAAAAATATTTCTTTAATGCTTAACATGACTAAGCCCTGTTGTCAGTGATAAGGGTGCAGCAGTGTAGCTGAGAGCAGAATACAGCCCGTTATATTGTGATTCTTTGCTGTAACTGATCAATAACTTTTATTTTTCAATATTTGTATTATAAGCTCCTGTTAGGATTGCCTCCCCACTCTGAACTTTAGGGTACAGATGTGGGGACCTGCATGAAAAAAGAAATAACCCCCCCAAGGTTATTTTACCAGCTTGGGTTAAAATGTTTTTTCCCAGAACACAACTTTTTTTGTATCTGGACCTGGTATGCTGCCACCACCAAACTAGGTTTAGGGTAGTTTGGGACCCTTCTTTTCCTTTCCACTAACCTCCCAAAACTTCTTCCTTCCCTGGAAAGCTTGAGAGAATAAAAAAACCAAATCTCACCTGATTCTGCGAGACGTGCCTGATCCAAAACCAGGATCTTACACAATGGAAAACAAGCAGTCAGCTTCTTAAAAGAAAGATTTTAATAAAAGAAAAAAAGAAAGGAATAAATCCCTTACAACCATTAATAGAACAGCATCTACCATAATCAACAAAAGGATTCAGAAACCAAACCTCTCCCCCGAGGCAACTTTCTCCCACTGTTGATATCTTTGCTGAAGCTTACAATATTCAGAAGCACCCAGCCAACACTCACCACTGAGAATCCTTCAAGTGATAAAAAGAAGGTAAACTTACTGACTACAGTATTTAATAGAATCTGTAGTTACAGTGAAAGACATAGCTGTGTTTATCCCATAGCTGAGGTGAACAGAGAGTGACCCCGAGAGAAACTGAAACTTAAAATCCTTTGTCTCCTGAGGAATTTCTCATTGGTCAGTTGTCCACCTCTCAGGTTACCTTTAGCTTAACCCCTTACAGGTAAACAATAATTCTAGGCTACTTCACACTTATGACAGCTCCCCTTGAGGTCTTCCTCAGGGCTGGAGCCCCATTATGTTAAGCACTGTACAAACACAATATGTGGAGACAATCCTTATCCCAAACCTAGCTAAACAAAGAGAGCCCTCCCCATTTTGCAGAGGGGGAACTGAGATACAGAGAGATTAAGTTAGGCTTGCCCCAGGTCACATATGCAGTCAGTAGCAGAGCTGGGAACTGAATCAATCCTAATTCAATGTCTTTTCCATAAGACCACCCTTTCTCTTTCCAACCCCATGAAATTACTAACCCTCACTGTTATGGCATGCTGGAACTACTCTCCTCCCCATATAGTGCACAGGTGTAAGCACATGTTTTTTCTCTTTCCATTGGAATTTCAAGTGACAGGAACACAGTTTAGCTATTTCAAATCTGAAAGATCAGTGTGCCGGAAAAGGGAACACGTTTTTTGTCACTCATGGTGACAATGAGAATGACAACAAGGCTAGACTCTTCCATCACTGTTCTTTAACGCTGTCAGCACCAGCTTTGCCAGAATTATCCTGTCTGATGCATGAATGGACTTACTCATTTCTCACATTGTTTGAGCCAGGAACCCAAGATCTTTCCGATGGCAAATAGGTTGCTCTGTCCTGTGAGGGAGTGAAGTAAAACTGGATTTAAATGTGTTTGCTTACCCGTGAAAGGTTAATTTCATATGTGCTGGAGATATTTGTAGAGTAGCGCGCTGCTGTGTTTTTTGCTTCTAAATATCTCTTCATGTCATATAATATGGTTTGAAATCTATCATCTGTTCGGTTTTGTGTTTGCAGAGGAGAGAGCCATATAGGAAAGAGAATATAGTTTTAGGAAAACACTTTGATTAGATTTTTTGCATTTTATTATTGGCAAGACTTGTATACTCAGGTCTTATGCTGAACACACATTTTTCAGAAGACGGAAGTTTTATCATAAGTGGGTCGCTGGAGAAATGGTATTAAGCAGGGAAATGCATGAGAGCCTTCCAAAGAGGAATTGTTTCTATGGCACATTTCTATAGTTCAATTTCTATTATTTTATGTACTGCAAAACGTAGCTCATGTTCAGACACCGCCAGGTAGAAGTCCAGTCACATCTGGGATGAAACACATCATCAGCCATTTCATACTAGAGTTTGATTATATCTTATCTTTAAAACTCTAGTGTCTTTTCTACCTACTCTAGTGTCCTACCAAATGATCTCATGTGTATTCACAGCCTTGTAAGGCTGAAGCGAATCTCACATTGCTGGTAGTTTTCTGGAGAGTGGAAGGGAGGAATAAAATCCATCCTCAAGGAGAGATGCTGAGGCCACAAAAACTCGTTGCATGAGTCAGTGTCAAACCCAGATTCCAAAATGGAAAGGCAGGCTATTTAACAGATATGCCTTTGGTATATAATCCCAAAGTGCCTCAGTATAAATAGATTATAATACCCTTACTCCCAGTGAGTAGTCTTTAACTCTGCAAATAGCCCCCTTGAAATCAGTGGGCCCACATGTGAAGTAAGGTGGTATTCACTATGAATAATGGCATCAAGTCCAGCCCTTGAATAATTTTGATTCAATACTAAGGGTTAGATCATGAACCCCTTTCTTAAATCGAATAGCGTATTACACCACGAGTTTTGATGGGACTAGCTACGCAGTAAGGTACTATTCAGTAGAAATGAAGTTACCACATCTGGCGCTCAGTTATCGCAGCCCATATGTAATTTCTCTCTTCAATGAATGACTTTGCAGAGCCGCTCTAGGTATTGTTTTACTATAAAACACAACTACAACATGTATTTAGCGATGATATTTTCTGAGCCAATGGTACTTTCTCCCTGAGATATTCCAGTGTTGAGGTTCAGGTGAGTGTCTGTGGAAATTTCAAAGAAATTGCTGGATGAGCTGTACTCATAAATCATTCAAGTAGAGTCAAGGGAAGTTTTAGGCATCACTAGGTAACCATCAATCACAACATTACGCAAGTCAGTGATAGTTTCACATTTCATTGTATGGCTTGTTGAGTGATAATGTGGTGGTTGAGGATTTTAGGGAATTGCATAGTGACAAACTCTTCATACCTAGCTGTTTGATTTCTATGAACGGCCACCATATTGTGGGTGTGTAGTGTAAGGAAGGGTTGAACACTTTGGTAGATCACAGACAGCCTTGATATAGCTGTAATGCTGGTGTTGTCGCTGTGGCATGAGGAATATTTTTGTGTGCTGTAGAAAAGTGGGCTCCATGTGTACATAGTAGAAATTATTTTTTTGCACAAATATTTTTTTTTTTAATTAACATTGAAATTTTCCATTTTTTTTTACCAACATTTTTACTGGAATCATTATAGAAAATTTTCATTTATAGAAAACTGTTTTCCTACTGCAAAGTGGGCTTTTGGTAAATTTGAGATTTTGAAAATGATTTCAATAAAAATATTGATAAACATTTAGATCATAAATATTGTGGAAAATGCAGCAAAAACATCACCATGGGTTCATTTCAAACCTGGTGAAATGGAAACTACAACAACAATAATTTCATGAAATCTTGGCCTCATTTTTCAACCAGTTCTAGATCCGTCTGTGATTGCCTTACAAAATATGTGAGATCTTTCTGGATGGACTTGCTTGTGGAGAAGCTCTTTAGCAATAAGGTTTCCTGTTATGTATGGTGATGATTAATCTGATGATATGTCAAAAAGATTATTACATTGTGTAGTATCTTCGCTGAGCAATAGGTTGTGATGTTGTTTGATATGTTACTAGGTAATGCAGGAGTTAACCCATGATATTATCCATTTTTTTATCCCTTCCTACAGTCTCTTCTTCTTCTACTCTACATTCTGACACTTTGACTTGTGATGAGTAGCACTCTACTCCACAAGTGTGCCCACAGTAGGATAAGGTGCCACTTAACGTGTGTAGGGATATGAGAATCTGGCTGTCAAGGGCAAGAATGTCAGAACTATCTCACATGAAGTTTATTTAAACCCAACAAGACTTCCAGCCATTTCCAAATATAAGGAATTGCTTTCCCCACCCTGAAATCCCCAGAGACCCCCCAGAACCATATCTAGGTGTCAGCTACAGACATAATCTGTCGAAGCATTGCCATTTGTGCACTGGCTCGTGCTGAAATTCATGGCAAAGATGCCATTGACTTCTCTGGATACTGGATTTAGACTCTGGTTCCTCACATTCTTACAAAGTACAGGCTCTGTAGGGTTACTGCAATCCAAAGGGAAAGTTCTTGAGCATAGAATTGTAGCTGTGTTAATCACAATACTCACTGACTATCAGAAATTTTATAACCAAAGAACAACACCCGCTTCTTCCCCATTAAAGTAAAGAATTTGGAGCCTATCAATGAAAGAGGAAAGGAAGAAAATCCAAATGAATCATGCCTAAACTGCCTAGTTTCTCCTTTATCAGGATTATAAGAATGCTATCTCCAGGAACATGCTCATGGGTAATGAAGATTCGTCACTTAGCAGCCAAAATAAAATCAGTTTTCCATTTTGACAGATGCATTCTTGTCGAGCGTCTGAGCTCGGAAAAGGCACATTGCAGATATTTTGCTCCCCACTCGTATCAAGCATCTAAATGTTGATCTTAAAAGCAAAACAAAAAAGAATCTCTTGTCACTTTGAACCACCACATTATTTTTTGCATTATTGATATATCTATAATTTTCATCTGTACCTTCTTCAGCATGTATATTTATGTGTATTTTTTTTGCAAACCTGCAGTGCGGTGCAAAGCTAGATTTAAATATTTTCAGACTGACGGTACTCATCATTTGCATTCCACTGACTCATTCAGAGCAAAGACATCTGAGCAGAAATACAGCAGATAAAAGAGAAACTATTAATCCAAGGAAGATTACTGGCACAGAATCTTTATCCTGCATCCTCCCTGAAATGAGACAAAGATCTTACTATGTACATCCCTCTGGCTTAGCTTCAGAAAGTAAGCAGTGCAGTAGTGTAGACATGGTCCTTTTTAAAGGAACATTACATTGGACTGGAACTTTAACTTTCTGACAGCCTTTGCTTTCCAATACTGACTCTGAACTGCTTTCCAATACTGACTCTGAATTAGTGGAAAAGCCAACACGTCTCTTAATCTGATGTAAATGGCCTGCTGCTCCTTAAGACCGGAGATTGTTCTTTAGCGCTTTAGTCATATGCATATTTTGCAGGGTTCTCTCATTTGCCGGCCATCCATCCCTGCATTAACTGGGCACGCCAGTTAGATCTTAATGAGGCTAAGAACCTTAAGGCTTTCCAGGTACTGAAGCAAGGGTTTGGGAAAGGAATGGGCTGAGGGTGTTGAACAGGGCTGCTCTTTTAAAGAGGCATTCATTCTAGGTGACTTGCCATATTAGGTTTCAAACTGCAGCACGCTTTCATCTCCCTTTGCGGTGAAAGTGGCAAGCTGCAGGAGCTTTTTCCTCTCTGTCTCTGTCTTATTGATCCTCAGTAAAAACAACTAAAACGCTTCGAGCTTGGGAAACATTCCTTTCTACTGTGGTAATAGGTGGAAAACCTACTTGGTATATGATCACTGTACTGGCTCAGCTGCTATTGGTCATTGTCCATCTCCTGCGGTACTTATTTCCATGTCATAACAATAACAAAACCTACTGCATTCAATTAGGTTTCAGCTTAGAGCAGCCCAGAGAGTTTGATAGCTTTCTGAAGATAGCTCAATGTGTTTTTGACCTTATCTCACTATAGTTTGCATTCAACTATGAAATTAAATTGCAGGAAATGATTCAGTTTTGAATCATTCTATTTAAGCTGGCAGAGGCCAAAAGCCCTCCTGTGAGCTACAACAATGTCGACTGCTATTCAGATGGGAAAGGTAAATACTTAAGCATGGCTGATAAATTGGACCAGAAGTGCAAACAATTCTGGGCTTTGGATTTTTGAGCTTTGTTCCAGACACGTTTTTGTTTCCTTCAAAGCCTCTCAATCAGGTGAAAAGTATTTTTCCCTTTGTTGTCTAGATCTAGGATGCATATATATTTAACCACCCCTACAAAACAACACACAACAGCAACCAAGAAGTGGAGAAAGCTTCTTTCTAAACAATCCTGTATCCTCTTCCAGTTCATAGCAGAAGAACACATGGGGTATATGGAGGAAAAACGTAATGTAATGGAAAGTTATGCTTATCCAGGACTAAAACATGATCACTTTGATTTACACTGACAAAAGGGGAGGTCAGAAGTAAATCTTGTTTCTTCCATAATCCAGAGGCTGAGCACTGTGATTCCTCCCCAATAATGTTCATATTATCCATTCAGGGTGATTTGATTTGAGTTTTAAAGCCCAGAGGTTTCAGTAATAATCTTTCTCAGTATGCAGCACTTATTTATGGAGCGGTTTTTGCCATTTTTAATTGCACTCTTCCCCTCTTCCACTTAATAACTACCACTCCAGCTCCTTTTAGTCCCTGTCACCCTGCCAGATATCGGAATAGGAAGGTTTATTTATCACAAAGGATATGCAAAAAAAAAAAGAGATTTCTTTCAACATGCTATCTTACTCTTTATTGTTCCACAGATTTGAAAGGCAAAACGACGACGCTGGTAAATGTGGGAGTTTCTGGATTTCCTGTTGGAGGTGGGCCTTTGTGCCCGGCCACATTGTCTTATGGTTATCTTTGTGAGTAAGTGTGTGCTTCTCAGTGTCCCTCTGAGCCAAAGCTGGCTGTTTTAATTGTGCCCCAGTTGTCCAGACTTCGACCAAAGGACATTGCAGATGAGCAATGGGATAAACAAGATACAAAGGCACTTCAAATCTTAGCTCCGTCAATCATCAGCCAAAGCATGTTACAATGTAGTGTCTGTTCCTGGTTTGGATGTCAGGACAGGAGCCTTTGAACTTAATTTTTATTTATTCTACAGTGTTACTTAGAGGCCCTAATGGAGTTCAGGGCCCCAATATGCTGGATGTTGCACATACACCTATGAAGAGAAAGTTCTTGTCCTAAAAAGCTTATAAACGAAATGTTTGATCAGACAAAATATTGGAGAGGAGACCAACCTCCAAGGTCAGAAAGCCATGAATAGAACTCGTGTCTCCCGACTCCCAGACGCTAATCCGCACTGTCTCGTTAAGGCGGCATTGGGGTTGTAAAGTAGAAACGACTCCTACCTGGTTTCCATATTTGCAGGAAGCATGGTGTCAATTAAAGAAGATGCTTTGAGTTTTTGCTGAGTGAGTGAGAGCGTCACAGGCTGGCTGGCTCTTTAAGGATGCAGCAGCTCTCCCTTAGCTGATCCTGATCCCGTGGCTTAATTACCATTAGTGATCCCTGCTGTGAAAAGGGCAGGGAGCAATTAAAGAGGAGTCCTCAGTCTGAAAGGAGAGACCTAGAAGGGAGGAGGGGGCTGGTGAAGGCACGGTGGAGAACCCCAGGGAGTGGTCCAGACCCAGTGAGGTCTGCCCTCACAGCAAGCCAGAGGTCTGCATGGTTGCCCAGACAACTTCCTGGAGCACCTTCCAGGCTAAATAGTGAGTATGGGCCAATCAGAGGGCTGCATGGTGCTGTCACTCTGGACTTTTTGGGTGGTACTTCCTGCAGCACTTAATCTCTGCACTGCTCCTTGGGTGTAGCTCTGCATGACCTCCTGGTGGTGATGAGCCTGTCCCAAGCTTCTCAGACCTGGATTCTAGTTCTTTGGATCCTTACTCTCTCTCTCTCTCTCTTTCTCTCTCTCTCTCTGTGTGTGCTATTAAGAATGGCAATGCATAAAGTTACATTTGTGTAAGTGTTGATAGGATTGGGGCCTTAATCACTCTTGGCAGAAATCAGGACAACATTGTAAAACATACAAAGCAATCAGCTGGAGTTCACACATTTCAAAAAGACAGCAAGGACTCCCAAATCACTGTAAAAAAAAAATCAAAACCTTCTCAGCTCAAACTATCGTGTCAGAAAAGCTCTGTGCAGATAGACTTTGCAGCATCCATAGAAAGTCAATAAAACCTGGGCTTTGTTTTAGCAGGGGAAAGCAAATTCTAGAGCTGAGAACTTCCAGAGGAGAACAGCTAACTTCCAGGCAAACAAGGGTCTAATTCTATAAACCTTAACTCACATGAGTAGCCTTCTTGATTTCAGTGGGACTGCGTGCATCGGTAATCTACGCTAACATAAGTGTGTGCAGGATTCAGCCCCTTTGGACTGTTAGTGTGAACATTCCAGATGATCACAAATGTTGAGGGTGAAATTCACCCCGGACAGAAGCCCAGCACAAAGCCTATGCACTTCTTGTCCCATAGAAGCCCATAGAGTTTAAATGGGACTTGTATGGTAGATAGATCTTGTACTAACTCACTACACTACACTACACAATACACAAGGGTGAATTGCACCCAACTAAAGAGGCCTCTTCTAAAATGACCAGTGTCTAAGCCAAAAAGGACTTTCTATCTGTAACCGATATTGAAAGAGTGTGGGGCTTTGTCACCCTCTGGTGACTGGACCATATGAGAAATTTGAGTCTGCTATCGCCCTTCAGATACTGAAGCTTGTCCTTTTTAACTCAAGCAGTAGAGAGTCATGTGTTTATGTCAAGAGGGTCTGGGGTCAGTGCCGAATGATAACCCAATCTGAGCGGGTGTTGCATGTAGAACAAAAGCAATGCCACGAATTGCACCTAGGAATAAAATGAAAGATAGCGGTGTCAGTGAAGCATTGACATTAACTTAACATTTCTGAGCCTTCTTATTAAATCAACCGCTTCCTGAGTGAAATATGCTCCCAGATGTTATGGAGTTCCTCAATACGCGGCTAGTATGTGCTGTAAGGTATGATTAAGGCTAGGTTTTAATCACTGGTATTTTTAGTAAAAGTCATGGACAGGTCACTGGCAGTAAACAAAAATTCATGGTCCATGACTTGTACTATATACCCCTGACTAACTCTTGGTGGGAGTGGCCAGGGGGGCGGTATGGTTGCTCGGGCTGGGGAGGCATCCCAGGGGTTGCTGCCTGTGCTTGGGGGGTTGCAGCCCAGGGGGCACTGCAGGTGCAACCAGCAGCTGCGCATGGCCCAGGAGCCCAACTGGTGCTGGGAGGGAAGGTTGGTGGGGCTGGCAGGCTCCCTACACGGCTCCTCGCAGCTCCCTGGAAGTGGCGACATGTCCCTACCTCACCTTCTGGCTCTGGGTGCTACCCCCGCCCCAAGCACCAGATCTGCAGCTCCCATTGGCTGGAAACTGGGGCCAATAGGAGCCATGGGGGCGGTGCCTGCCTCCAAGGCAGCCTCTGAAGGTAAGCACCACCTACAGCCCTCACCCCCTCCCACACGCTAACCCCCATCCGCCTGCCACACCCCCCCCAAACTCCTGCTGCTGCTGTGGGGCAGAGGGGTGGGGGATCGCCCGCGACTGCCCCAGCAGCAGCCGGTGTGGCTGGATCAGTGGCTGCCCAAGCTCCTCAGGCAGCCCCCAGGCCAGTTGCACCAGCCACTGCAGAAGTCACCGAGGCCCCAGAAAGTCACAGAATCCGTGACCTCCATGACAAACTTGCAGCCTTAGGTATAATAATTTTTGGTTTAAAAAGCTTGCCCTGGTTTTAGATAATCGCAGTAGGAACATAAGAATGGTCATACTGGGTCAGATCAAAGGTCCATCCAGCCCAGTATCCTGTCTTCTGACAGTGGCCAATGCCAGGTACCTCAGAGGGAATAAACAGAACAGGGAATCATCAAGAGATCCATCCTCTGTTACTCATTCCCAGCTTCTGGCAAACAGAGGCTAGGGACACCATCCCTGCTCATCCTGACTAATAGCTATTGATGGACTTATCCTCTGTGACGGAGTCAGACCAGAAGGGTATAGCAGAGTGCTGGAAGGCAGGTATATCAGCCTCAGGATGTGTAGGTCCCTGTTCCCTGAATAGCCAAACAAAGGCCATTCCAGGCCAATCAAGACACCTGGGGCCAATTAAGAACCTTCTAGAAAAGAGTAGAAACAGCTAGCCTGATTGGGACACCTGAAGCCAATCAGGGACTGGCTGAAACCAGATAAAAACCTCCCAGTTAGTCAGGTGGGCTGTGGGTGTCAGGAGCTGTGGAAGGAAGTTATGCTGTTGGTGAGACTGAGTGGTGGACAACATATCATACAGAAGGAAGGAGGCCCTGAGGTAAGGGTGAAGTGGAGTTTGGAGAGGTGGAGACTGCTGTGGGGAAGTAGCCCAGGGAATTGTATTGTGTTTTGTGCCTAAAAGGTCAGCCATCTTAGCTGATACTATTAGGGTCCCTGGCCTGGAGTCCGGAGTAGAGGGTGGGCCCGGGGTCCCCCCTTTTCTATCTCCCCTAATTACTTACTGAGAAAAGGAGGTCACTCTGGGGCCTGGATGAGTTTCTGAGGCCCCTAAATCTGCCAGGAAGCGGAGGACCCACAAATACAGACTCGGAACTTTGTCACACCTCCATGAACTTATCTTGTTCTTTTTTGAACCCTGTTATAGTCTTGGCCTTCACAACATCCTCTGGCGACAGGATGTTCCACAGGTTGACTGTGCATTGTGTGAAAAAATACTTCCTTTGGTTTGTTTTAAACCTGATGCCTATTAATTTCATTTGGTGGCCCCTAGTTCTTGTATTATGAGAAGAAGAAATAACACTTCCTTATTTACTTTCTCCACACCAGTCATGATTTTATAGACCTCTATCATATCCTGCCTTTGTCATATCTTTTCCAAGTTGAAAGGTCCCAGTCTTTTTAATCTCTCCTCATACGGTAGGCATTCCATACCACAAATCATTTTTGTTGCCCTTTTCCTGAACCTCTTCCAAGTCCAATATATCTTTTTTGAGATGGGGTTACCACATCTGCATGCAGTATTCAAGATGTGGATGTACCATGCATTTATATAGAGGCAATATGATATTTTTTGTCTTATTATCTATCCATTTCTTAATGATTCCCAAAATCCTGTTCACTTTTTTGACTGCCGCTGCAAATTGACTGGTTTTTTTCAGAGAACTATCCACAATGACGTCAGGATCTCTTTCTTGAATGGTAACAGCTAATTTAGACCTAATTATTTTATATATATTGTTGGGATTATATTTTCCAATATGCATAACTTTGCATTTATCAACATTGAATTTTATCTAGCATTTTGTCACCCAGTTTTGTGAGATCCTCTTGTAGCTCTTTGTAGTCTGCCTTGGACTTAACTATCTTGAATAGTTTTGTATCATCTGCAAATTTTGCCACCTCACTATTTACCCCTTTTTCAAGACCATTTATGAATATGTTGAATAGGACTGGGCCCAGTACAGACCCCTGGGGGGACACCACTATTTACTTCTCTCCCTTCTGAAAACTGGCCATTGATTCCTATCTTTTAACCAGTTACCAGTCCATGAGAGAACCTTCCCTCATATCCCATGTCTGCATACTTTGCTTAAGAGCCTTTGGTGAGAGACATTGCCAAAGGCTTTCTGAAAATCTAAGTGCACTTTATCCACTTGATCACCTTTGTCTACATGCTTGTTGACCCTCTCAAAGAATTCTAGTAGATTGGTGAGGCATGATTTCCCCTTACAAAAACCATGTTGACTCTTCCCCAACAAATTATTACATCTATGTATCTGGCAATTTTGTTCTTTACTATAGTTTTAACCAGTTTGCAGGGTACGGAAGTCAGGCTTACTGGCCTGTAATTACTGGGGTGTCCTCTAGAGCCCTTTTAAAAAATTGGTATCACATTAGCTATCATCCAGTCATTTGGTACAGAAACTGATTTAAATGATACGTTACAGATGACAGTTAATAGTCCTGCAGCTTCACATTTGAGTTTCTTCAGAACTCTTGTGTGAACACCATCTGGTCCTGGTGACTTATTACTGTTTAATTTATCAGTTTGCTCCAAAACCTCTGTTAATGACACCTGAATCTGGGACAGTTCCTCAGATTTGTCACCTAAAAAGAATGGCTCAGATTTGGGAATCTCCCTCACACACTCAGCTATGAAGACTGATGCAGAGAATTCATTTAGTTTCTCTGCAATGGCCTTACTGCCCTTGAGTGCTCCTTTATCATCTGGATCATACAGTGGCCCCACTGGTTGTTTAACTGGCATCCTAATTCTGATATGCTTCAATTTTGTTTCCTATTACTTCTTGAATCCACTTCATCCAGAGATGTCATATTGCTTTAACAAAGTCAATGAGCAATATTATCCCTCTGTAGCAGGGTGCTGGTGCAGAGGCACCTAATCAGCCCCTGCTCAACCAGCCCCAATCAGGGAAGATAGACTGGGGCTGGGGAAAGCCCAATGCCTGGCCTGTGGATTGGCTACACCTGCTGGCCCGAGGGCTAAAAAGGTTGGAAGGCGCCAGCAGGAAGTGGGGAATGACCAGGGCAAGGTTAGGCTTGCAAAGAGAGTCCAGTAAGTGGATGTCTGTATATAGCTGAGCAGTAGTGGTGGGCACTGCATTGTAAGATAATAAATCACAGGTGTTGCACAGTTGAAGCCTTGTGGAGCTTTATTTGGGCAGCAGGAAGAGGGGAGTCAGCAGACCCTGTTATACCCTCTCCTACTGCTGATGAAATTAAGACACAGACTGGTGATGTGACTCCTCACAGGAAGCCATTGGCAGAGCTGAGACTTGAACTGACATCATTTGGGTCTTATGCTACCACACAGCCCACTGGGCTACAAACTGGGAGCCATCTGTGGGCTGAAAACTCAAGCTATGGAAATAGTTTTCTTCCTCAGATATGCCTCCAATTTTTGATTTCTGTTTATTTGTCAATTAAGTTGGTATCTGTAACTTGATATTTCTGAACCTTCTTATTAAATCAACTGCATTCTGAACATTAGCTGGTCAAGTTCAGGGAGAACCAAACATGTTTTCAAGGGAAGCTAATACTGAGAAGGTATTGGCTGCTGGCTCCCCTGTTATTGACAACATTCACACTATGTCCCTTGAGTATAAAGCACGTTTTGATGGAAAGCATCTTATATTGAATACTGCCAGCCATTAAGAACTGCATGTCACTTCATTGCCCAAACATTGATTGCACCGTGCATGCAGCCTGTCTATGAAAATGCAATATATTTATAGGAACATCCTTTCAAGAGGACACCACTGTCTGTTCAGTATTTATGAAGGACAAGGCAGTACTACCTGTGAATGGGTGGTCTAGTTCTTCTGATGTCCCACCCTGTTGGCAGGTGTTGGATACTTACAGGGAGATGCTGAATGATTCCAGCAGATTCACAGTGGCACGAGAAGTGTGTTAACTCCATCCTGGATATGCAGGGCATGGCGAAGTGCCTTTGGTTGCAAGCTTAGGTTGTGTCTGTGTATTTGTTGGATAAGAATGTCTTAAAGTAATGTGTGAGATCTCCAGTGCATGAACACTGGCATAGCTCTGACTGCAAAGTGCTGATTTACGTGAGGTGGGACTCCAGCCCGCTGGGTGAGGGAAGGTTTCTGTCAGAGCAGTGTGGTAACTGCTGGGCTGGTTGGGCACTAGAAATGGGATTCTGCAACACCCTGTGAAGAAAGTGAGGAAATGGAAGACAGAGCCACAAACACAGCAGAAGCAAATCTTGCTGCAGTTTTTGTCCTATCTGCTCACTGCCGAGCTGGCTGGGGCTGTGTGTCAAAGGGAGGGCTGCCTGGAGCTTAGCCTCCAAGAGGAACCATCACAGCCACATCCTAGAATGGGATGGCAGTCAGGTGGGAAGAGGCAAGGTCTGCCCTAGAGAAGAATAAGTCCTTTTGTGGAGTGCGACTAGGGCGGGTGTATGAGGTTGTATGGAGTCTACAAAGGGCAAAGCTCATTATACCTCTCTCAAGCCAGTTAAGGAGGAAGAGCAAACATTTTAGGGTAAGGTGGTTCAGTCAAGCCTGAGCTACTACAACAGAACTTGTATGAGTATCTGTGTGCCTGGGGTCTCTGGGACATCCCCCTATGACTAAGGGTGGAGAAGCATCTACTGTATGTGTGTGCCCGCACATGGGGAGTAATCCTCTTGGCCTATTGTCTTGGAAAGAGACTATGAACGCATTCTTGCTCTCCTAGAGTCCAAGAGGTAAGGGACACTGATCAGGCCATGGGAAATGCTACAAGGAACCAGATCTTTTGACAACAACATAGAACTCTGGGAGTTAAGTTGCATGGGGCTAAGCAAAAGTAGGTACTGTTACGGCATTGCTGTGTGAGGGAAGGGATGTATCGACTAGATGGGGTTCTCCCATTGAGCAGCCGTGCAGGGAGACGCTAACGCATTCCTTCTCTCTCATTGTGGCAGGTGTGGCTCATTAATTTCTTCCTGGATATTAGGGAGACTGGCTCTGAGCAGAAGGAAGGGGAGTCTGGGAATGAGAGGTCTCTGCAGGTAACCTTAGGCTGAGCTTTAAGTAACCAATAAATCCCAGGAAGGTGTAAGTTTGAACCAAATACAGCATGACTAGATTTTGTTCAGAAGAGGGTGGGCGCTCCCCCTGCTTACGCTACCTTGGGTGGCAGTCTTTTCAGCTGTTACAAACGAAAATTGTTTGGACTAGGTTAATCCTTGGATGGGAGACTGCAGCTGATTGCTTGAGGAAGCTATTCTGTAGCACTCTTCACAGTCAGTCTTGACCTTGGAAAGGTATTTGGTGACACTGTTGCTGGAGTCATTGCCTTTTTTTCTAGATAAGATATACAAACTGATTCCTGATCCTGTGTGTCATTAAAGAATCTGAGGCGCTTTCTGTTTGAGTTGGGTTGTTGGCCATGGGGTCCTGGACACCTTCCAATCTGGGTAACTAATTGCATTCTACTCACTTTATTTTTGTTCAGAGTGCTCTGTGTGTGCTTGGCGCTGCATGAAGGAGGATCTCTGTACTGTTGGTATTAACAGTCTAAATTAGACCAACAGGACAGTATAGACAGAAAATACACCAGATGGACACATTTCATTGCAGCATGGAGATGCATTGCTTTGCTTTATTAAAGGATGGATTGTACACTACTTTCCTTGGTGGGTTACCATTGATAGGCTTCCTAGAACTAGTTGCATTTTAAGGATTTGAAGTCTCTTGCTGTTTCAGTTGACTGGGTTGTTCTTCTTTGTTTCTTTTTCTAAACTGTTGTGTAACATAGCTGAGACTTGTCAAAGAGCAACCTTGTTTCCTTCCAGAAGTGGCTGCATTTCACCAGGTGAAGTAGTCAGTGGCAAGATTGACATCTTCACTCATGTTGATTAGTAATTTACTCCAAGAGAAGTTCCGCTGAGATCAGCATAACGACTTGTGGTGTAAGGTGCTATTCAACAGGCATAAGGATGGCAGGATCTAGATCTGGATATAGTTAACCAGATTCTGCCAGCCTTACTCATGAGTACCCCCACTGAATTGAAGTGAACTGCTCGAGGAGTAAGGCACTGCTCAATGGGTGTAAGCATGGCAGAATCTGTCGCTTAATTTGCAGAGTGGTTGGAGATCTTTTGGGTTGAAAGTTTAAATGTAAATTTCAGACGGTTACTATTATTGCTACTGCAGGCATCTTTGCGTTGTATCCGTAGAACTTTCTAACTAGTCAATGTGTGCTGAGGTCTCTGAAAGTGTAATGCATTCCCTCGGTTATTGCTATAGTAAACACACTTCATACATATTATATGAACCTAATCAACCTAATTTAAGAATGAAATTTGCTGTTGAGAAGGCATTGCTATCATTTTAGCAAGGAATAAGAATTGCAGTGCAAGCTTTAGAAAAAGATCATATATGTTCTTCAGTGCTGCACAATGAGTAGAAGATACCCTATTACAGAACCTGTTCTTGAGGGTACTTTAGAGGCTTACATTGCCCTGCTTCTATATCGTGAAAAAGGAGATCCAATCACTGGAAAGCATTCTCCGCATCTCTTTGTCTGTCATGTGTATTTAACAGTAGTACCCTCAAGGACAATAGTGGTGGATCAGCATGCTAGGGGGCTACTGTCTACAGCCTGTAGTTTCATTTCACATTGCTAAGAATGGTCCTCTTTGTTTCCATTTTGAGCCGTGGCTGAATTCTTATGTTCTCTGATCTTCAGGCTGAAATACCCAAGAGAATAGGCAGCTGTGAATCAACCCTCTGTGTGCTTTCTTGCAGGTAGTATAAGCAAGGAAGGCAGTCTACTTCTCCTTATTGCTTTACATTGATAGGGAGTTGAAGGAAAATACTTTAATAAAACAGACTCATGAATATTTTCCCCTGCCATAATATAAGACAGTTATGAATAGCATGTAGAAATAGAAGCTCCCATTAACAGAATCCTATGGGTTTAACCCCAGTCCTTAGATGTATAATTAAAGCACAGTGTCTATATGCTTATATGCCTATGCCTTATGAGAAAGATCACATTGCTGATTATACAATATAAGGAAGTTTGTCACATGCTTTCACTTAGTATTAAGGTACATGTTTGCTTATCTGTTTTGTTTTTGTCCTCTCCCCCCCACAATTCTATATTATGCTTTGGAAATTTGACATGATCTATATATATTTTTCAGGCCAGATGTTTCATCCTGCTATGTTAAGTAATCTTGACATGCTGCCATGAAATGGAAACAACTGCTAGTTTTAATATTGCTCCATATTGTTGTTAAAAGCTATATCCCATGCATCTTAATTCCTCATATACACGTGCTCTCTCTCACCCTTGAAGAAGGCATATTATCATTTTCTTGCTGTTCTCATTAGCTGTTCGGGCAGGTTCTAGATAGCATAATGGATATGCAATGCTATTGATTCTGTATGTGTGTGCGCACGTGTGTGTGTGTGTCTTTAATCACAGCTGGAATGCAAAATCAGGCTCCACCTTTCAACTCTATCTCCATCATGCTGAGAGAGCGAGAGAGAGTAAGAGTGAGACTGCTAGACAGCTCGAAAGAGATTGCAGTTCAGATGTCCTGGAAAACAGCAAATCCCTCAGACCTGGCAGATTCCGTTACCATGAGAACTGCAGATATTTCCATTGTGATGGCTTGCTCTAGCAGCCATCTGTTACACCCATTTGATTAGGAAGTACAGTTCAGCTTGTATGGGATTTTCACCGCACCTTATCCCATAGCAGAGTACAGAAACGCTTGCTTTTTATATGCTAAACTCAATGGTTTTAAAGAGCTGTAATTTATGGAGTCTGAAGGCATTTAATGAAATTCTCTGAGAAGGTCACTGAGGGACAGTATTTCTGAGAAGAAAGAAGCACATGAGATATATGAAAGGATTAGTGTCCAGTGTATAAATAAGATCATTCCAAAATTAACTTTATTTAGCAATTCCTCATACTTGCCATGGAGAGGATCTTGATATATAAACCTCATGAAGTCATAGTAAAATTCATAATAGCCTCTGGTAGTTAATCTTGACTTCCATATGTATTGATCATGTGCATGTAATAAATGCATGCAGCAAATATATTTCAGGGCCTGTTGGAAATGGGGAAGGTGAAAGCTTATCACAAAACATTTAATGTGATGTAATGAATGCATTATATAACAATTAGATTAGCTCTAATTTTTTAAAGGTCCTATCTGACTGTTCCATGTCTAGGAAAGAATCTTAAAAGTTCCTTGAAGCCTTGTTGTAATTTACTGATTAAACCAGTTGTTTGGCCTAATTGCATCTTTTGGTGTATATTTGTGGTGCAGAAAATGGCTGGCACATCAAACAGATATTAAAACAGAGGAGTCCCCTTCAGTTACTCACCAAACATTCCTCCTAAGTGGTAGGTATTCCAGACTCAGAGTAATCTAATGTGTCGGGGAGTTGCCTGGAGTGTCTTAAAATGACTGAAGTTCTTGTAAACGCAGTGAAGCTAATTAAATGCCTCACACTGAAATGAATTTTTGATTGCTGCTAAGGAGGTATTAAGGTCAACTCCTCTTTCATTGCCCACACTTTATGGGCAATGCCAAATAATGAATAAATCAGATTCCCAGGATTGGGGGCTGTGTGTTTTTTGTTTCCCTTATATATTCTGCCACCCGTCCGAACATAATTCCTTATCCGTCTTCATCTCTGCATGAAAAGTTTTTCCTTCCATTGTTTTTCTTCACATAGCACGAGATTGCCATGGAGAAGACTATGATATCATAAGAAATGAATGAGCATGTTCCTCACCAGGAGTGAAAATACACATTCCAGGAAGTAGAGGACCTGCATGCGTGCTTAGTAATTGTACATGTAGGTACTCTTTAAGGCCCTGATTCAACCAAGCAACTAAGCATGAGCTAAAAGTTAAGCAAGTGCTTAAGTGTTCTGCTGAATAGGATAGATTTAAACGTGTGTTTAAGTGCTTTGCTGACTTGATGCCTAAAAAAAATTCCATTCTTACTTAACTTAAAAAAAAATCCCATATGATATCTTCTGTATAGTTAATAAGAACATTTGCTTCCTGTAACTTAACATCATACATAATACTGGGGGGCTGAATCACACAGGAGAGACTTCTTTTCAGACTGGGGACTTGTTTTATGAATGTTGTATCTGCCTTCGACAGGCAGCAGATGTATGGAAGCCCTGAAATCTGAAACAATAAATACCATTCAGACTCTCACCGCTGAACCTTATAGTAGTGCCTTTGTTAAATGAAACATTTACAAGAATACCGGTTCTCTTCCCCACCCCCCAGTGCCCAGGCTAGGATCTGAACTGTGTTTTTAAAGTAAAGGTTAAGTACCTGAGGCATGAACAGTTGAATGATAAATTTACTTTAGCTTCTTTTGTATGTCATTTGCCAGCAGTGAGGTGTGGGCATGGGTTTTTCTCTCTGCAATGCATAAAAAAACAAACCTGGAAAGTGTATACAATGAATATTTTTCTTCTAAGCTTGAATGTTAGCATTTGCACCTTCTGACTTAATACTGTGTATTTCTTTAGAGTCATCAGTCTTACGAGAGTTGTCTTGCCATCTGTACCAGCACTGCTCCAGGCTACCATATGAAAGTCCAATCTGGCAGCTGCAATACTGGCTAATGAAGAATAGGTGTTAATTTCTGACTGGTTGAGAGATGAATCTGTATATATGAAAGAGCTAAATTCATGTGTTAAACAAACAAAATTTACATTAACATGGAACCAGAAGCAACATGCATGTTCTTCCTCACTCACTCTCAATTTCTTCCTTCCTCTCTCTGTATTTAATGGAGTTCATTCAAGATCTAAGAGGAAAAATTGTCTTTGACTAGCAAGTTATATTTTGGAGATTACAACGTGGGCCAACATGTTGACTTGCTATAATGTAGGTTCTCCTCCCGCACCTTCACTTTTGCTTTAGGAAAGCTTATAACTACATAGATTAGCAAAACTTTCACAAGAATGGATGTAAAACAGATTTATTTCAGTGTCAGCTTTATCTGATCCATTTGGTCTTGCAGAGTTTGGATGGCTTCCTTTGTGACAATAACCAGCTTTCAAACATCTATATCCTTAGGGTATTAAATGTCAGCCTCTAGAGTACCGTTCATGGATAAAGGATTGACAATTCTGAAGTAACTCTCTCTATTTTTTTTACCCTTGTACACTGGGAGGGTCTTTGTTGTGCACCATCACTGACCCCAGAGATGACCTACAGGAACTACCGGTGAAAAGGTATTTCATCTTACAGGCGTTAGAAACTCTTTTCATTAGTAGTCTTTTTGTAGACTTCTCAGATTTCCTGTCATTGCTATGGGGATATATTTGTAACTAGGTCCCCTAAATAAATGGCCAGTGGGTAATTAATAGAGCTAACTAGGACTTTCTCTACTGTATTTCCTCTTTTTTTTAATTCTCCCTGATGATCTCATGTCCTCTGACATGTCTATAAAATGCTGTGCAATGCTCACACGTGCTGCTGGCCAAACCGTTCAGTTCTTACTCAGACAAAGTCCCCATTTATTTCACTGGGATTTTTTTTTTTTTTTGAATGAAGAAAGAATGTGCTCAAAGAAATGCCCTCAAAAGGCAGGAGGTGGAGGAATGGAATCCTTAGCCCCAAACGACAGCAACTGGTGTGCAGCAGCAACTCAGACGAGCTGTGGGAAAGTAGTGGGTGTGACTTGCTTCACCCCCTCTTACAAACCCACTGGCCATGCCCATACTACATATCCAGTTGGCCCTTCCCTCCCCCTGCCCACTTCTGTGCAGACAGCTGCCCCGGAGCTTGGCTGTACAGAACTCAAGAAGGTATGGGCAGTTGTTAACTCTTCTTCCGACACATCAGAAGCACGACATTTCTGATGCATTGTTGAATACTGCTAGAGGACTGGGAAAAGGGGGCGAAGGGGTAGGGTTTGTTCCTGAATAAGGACTGCACCATTGGCAATGAAAAAGATAGCGTCAGATAAAGACGTTGCTTATAATTTGCTGGTATATAAATGATCTATATCTATATATAAATGTGATCAATATAACATCTGTAATACTGTTTGCACAAGGGGAATAAATATTTGGACTAGATTCACCACTCTGCTATTCATGTTTTACACATTCTGCTCTATTGAAAACCATGGAGTCACACCCGTGGAAAACCAGTAATGCAGTGTTTAAGCAAACCCATTCATATTTTTGGTCCTAGATTATCATTTTAGCACTATAAATGAGGTAGGTCAGGGGACTCTCAGACCCTCTTAATTAAAAGCTTGCAACCATACACACCTATAAATAGCTGTTGACCTTCACAGCTGGTTTTGAATCAGCTACACAAAGAAAGATGGAAGTAGAGCTGGTTGAACTTGTTTGAACAAAGCTTTTGGGGTTTTTAATTGAAAAATGGCCATTTTTTCTTTCTTTGTGCAAAAATGACATTTTCCATGAATTTTTTGACATTTTGTACTGAAATATTTTGTAAGGGTTTTATCAAAATGTTCTCAGTTTTTCATTTATGGAAAGCTAAAACATTTTCATTTACCAAAACCACTATTTTCAATAAACAAAACAAAACAAAAAAACCTCACCCTTTTGATGATTGTAAAGAAAATGTTGACAGAAACAACCCCCTGCACCCAATCTCGAAATAATGAACAAGGGTTCCATGTTGAACCCTGTGAAATGGAAACACTTCACATTTTTTCACACACTGTAAACAAGCACACACTCAGTTGCCTTAGGTAGCAAAATATTATGGACTACAGCACATTCCCAGAATCTAGTGTGGTGCCTTTTGCGATGCTGCAAGAAGGCTTCTACAGTCACAGTTCTTCGCTGGTGCTGTGATGGGGTGTACAAACCCCACATCACGCAGCAAGAGGTTGAGGGATAATTTTGGCCTCAGCCAAATGCACCCTGCCACACCTGCAGCAAATGCTCCATGTGCTAGAGCAATTAAAAGGCAGTGAATTAACTTATTTGGGTGGCAGTACAGGCGATGAGCAGACCTGCAGCTTTAGTAGAGCAGGGGGAAGTCTAAGACTCTGATACAGCTGCCCAAAGGGGCCATCCCTGAGGGAAGGTGGGGTCCTACCCTGGAGACAACCAGAGAGGGAAGTACCCTGTGGACATTGCTTGCCCCCCTTACCTATTGTGGTATAAATTTCCCCATCAGGGGAAACCTTGGGCTAAGCTGACCCCAGGGGGTTGGATGAGAGGAAGAGGCCCAGGGAGGACTTCCTTAAGCCAGCTCCTTGGTTGCCAGACTACTTGTAGCCCAAAGGGCCCTGGGTCAGAGCCCAGTGGAGTCGGAGGGCCTGGGCTCCCCTCCCCACAACTCCCTTGGCAGTCAGGAGTTATAGCCATGACCATTAGGCCATGCTTTTTGAGTGGGAACCATTACTGGTACCTAAGTACCTGACTGTGTGCATACATCAGGCATTCTGATGGTTAAATGTCCTTCACTGCACTCTGTTTGCCACCACAAACCACAGGCGCAAAAACAAAGGTCTGATTGTAGGCAGTGTGAAAACCTGGTCTGCTATAGGTCATTGTGTGTCTGCCTGCCTGTCTTGATGTTTTCAGTAGTGGTGTAGCCATGTTGGTCCCGGGATATTAGAGAGACAAGGTGGGGGAGGTAATATCTTTTATTGGATCAACTTCTGTTGGTGAGAGAGACAAGCTTTTGAGCTACACAGAGCTCTTGATGACAGATATAAAACACATGTGGCATGATTTTTGTATCAGGTACACCACTGTAAATCAGGATTAACATTGTTGATGTCGATGGAGTTATACCGACGTTTGATGCTGAAGTGAGGAGAATCAGCCTTATTAGTCCTGAATCAGGGTTTCAGTTTTTGTGTAGGCAAATGAGTAGGGAGGGCAAAAAGTAACTTAGATGCCTAAATACTTGGAGCCTGATTCTCAGTTACACAAAGCTCCTTTACACTCCTGAAGTTACCATCCCAATCAGGTATTTGAACATTCAAATGACCTTAACTGCACCCTCTAATAACTGTGGGTGCAAAATAGCATATGTCTCTCCCTACGAGCCCACTTCATTCACACAAGTAATTATTAAACACATTGTTGCCCTTAATATTTTCCAGTCTGTTCTGCCTGTAGATAGTAAGTGCTGTCCCAAGAGTCCTGCATTTCATATCTGCATACAAATCCTGGTTACTTCTCAGCCACAGTCAATAATAGTTTAGAGCATTATCTTTAGAGTAAACAGTTAATGCAAGAGAGATTTTGGATTGTTATATGCAATTAAGCATTCCTCTCTGTATGCCTTGAAATCAGTTATTTTTTGGAATCAGATATCTAGGCAATCTCACTCTTTTCTTCCATGCATAAGCAGTAAAGTTTGCAATATTAATTGCTGCATCATCCACTTGAAGATTTAATATTTTTTTGTCCATTCTGTAGACAATGTATCTCTTGCATGATTCCCCATCCAGCCTTCACTTTCACAGGTTTCTGAATGATAAGCAACAGTAATGTCTTTGGAAGTGATCCATAAATCATATTCAAATCCACAGATCCTATTTTTAATCTCTAAGCTACTGCACTCTCTGCTTGCTAGTGAAGTTTAGTTGGAAACATGTTTCCCACCTACATGTTTGCGGTGCACCCAAAAGAACCCGTTGTGCAGTACACCCAAACAACCCCCAATCAAGGAACTCCTCAAATGAAATATGGAACCAAGCTATTCTGCAGATAAGACAGAAGTTTTTTCAGGGTACTTAGAAGTAGGATAGTCTTGTGGTTGAGATGCTAGATTGGAACTGAGGAGATCTGGATTTTCCTCCTGGTTTTGCCACAGACTTTCTGAATAACCTTGGGCAAGCTGTTCCTGTGTAAGACTGAGTGAATGAATTCCCTACCTCAGAGGAGTAGAGGATAAATCCACGGAGGCACTCAGATATTAATATGAGTGCCATAAAACACTAATTGTTTTACCCCATTATAAAAAAAAATCTCTAAATTAACTCTATATACAGTCACTGTGAAAGTAATCTTAAAATGCAAGAGTTAGTATGAACATAGGAATTGCTTATACTGGAGCACAGCAGTAGTCCATCTAGTATTAGTAGGCACACTGGTCCTAGTCTCTCCTGCCTCAGGGATGGAAATCCTATTAGGACTCTGTTAGGCTTCTTCAGGCAAGCCCCTTGTTAATGGGTCTCTATCCAGATGGTCCCTCTGTGGGTTGTGTCTTCGCTTCATAAGGTCCGTCTACACAAAAGTAGAAACCCGTGGCAGCTGGTCTGAGCCTGAGGCTCAGGCTTGTGGGATTCATGCCATAGCACTCAAAGCAGCTGTATAGAGATGTTCGCGCTTGAAGCCAGGACTCTGAGGTTCACTGCTGCAGGTTTCAACTTGCTGTTTAGACTTACCCAGGGTGGCTCCATTGCTAGAACTGCCCTTTATTCCAGGTCTTCCTTGGTCCCATCTATGGGTTTCACAGAGCTGTTTCTTCCAGAGTCAGATGGAAGTTCTGTCAAGGTATCATCTGCATGGAGACTGGTCCCATCTCATGCACCAGAACAACTTTCACAAAAACTGGTGCACATTTTAGAATAACCTCCATTTTATAACACTTTACGAATCAGGTTATGCCTGGCATTTTCCCAGCAGCTATGTAGTGAGGGAGGAGAGAATAAGGAGCCTCCTTCTACCCACTTGTAAGGCCTATGTAAGGACTAAACAGAATCCCAGCCCTTGTCCTGGGAAAGAAACACTGCATGATGCAACAGAAGGGGTGGAGGAGGTGGAGTTATGGCCCTGCTTCCTCTGCACAGGACCATGGAGGAGGCCGCAGAGGTGACAGTAGAAGATGCACTTTCCCTGCACCACAGGGAGCTCCTGGGGCATTCTGCAAATATGCCTTAGGGGGAGCTGCAACTGCACACTGCCCCTTACTCTGGTACAATAGGCACAGTCCTTTCCTGAGTGCTGATATTGTGAGTTAAAAAAAAAATCTCTGCTAACGGCATGTACTCCTCTGAAGAATATCATTGTACTTGCTGGCTGAGGACTTCCCTTCATGGCTTGAAGTAGTTGTGGGAGCCTATAAGGGGGTATCCCCTGTAATTTTTCCGAGCATAGAACAGTAACTCTTGTTTCAGGTATGGCCAGTTAAGAAGGAGTTGATGCTTTTGTATGGCAAGGAAACCTATAGGGCCCGAACTTTGCAAAGGGCTTTGGCATTCCATTGCATGGTTAGTCTGAGGATGCAGTTATGACACTTGCACAAGACCAGACTTAGCTTTTTGAGCACGCATATAACGACCAGATTTTGTGCATGCAAACTTGCGAAGCGCACAGAGCAGGTTTGTAAATTAGGGCTGAGATTTTCAGTGATTCCTAGGGATTTCCCGTGGAGCTGTGCAGGGAAATGGTTTTCCTATCTGATGCAACTGTGATGTCAAAAACGTTCCCATTCCGCACTGGGACAAAACAGAGACCTTTAGAAGATTTTCATTAAAAACACGAAAGAGACTCATCTGCCACAGTATAGCGAAAATGTTAATTTTTAATGAATCACCATTTTCTGATGAAAAATTATTTCTTTGAAAAATCCTCCCTCCCCTCAGTTCTGATTTCCAGGCCCAAATCACATCAGAACGTCCATATAGGGTCAGATCAAACGTCCATCAAGCCCAGTATCCTGTCTTCAGACAGTGGCCAAAGCCTGGTGCCCCAGAGGGAATGAACAGAACAGGGAATCATCAAGTGATCCTGTTGCCCATTCCCACCTTCTGCCAAACAGAAGCTAGGAACGCTTCAAAGCATGATTTTGCATCCCTGACTATCCTGGCTAATCGCCATTGATGGATGTATCCTTCCTGAATGTATCTAGTTCTCTTTTGAACGCTGTTATAGTATTGGCCCTCAGAACTTCCTCTATCAAAGAGTTCCACAGGCTGACTGTGCGCTGTGTGAAGAAATACTTCCTTTTGCTTGTTTTAAACCTACTGCCTATTAACTTCATTGATGACCCCTAGTTCTTGTGTTGTGAGATGGAGTCTAAACAAATACTAGGGCTGCAGGGATGCAACCCGGGAATAGACAGAGGCAGCTGCTCCTAACCCCTTGCCAATGATAAGTGGCCATTACAGACTGCAGTCTGCCCTAGTGAGCAGGGGCTAGATGATGACTGGCCGTAGCCACTGAGGCAAGGTGGGTTTAGAGGGTTGGAGGTTTTCTTGGGAGCGGAGTGTGTGGGGGGTACTGCTGGGGGCAGCACCACAAGGTGAAAGGCCACCAGGGTCTGGGAGGGACATGAGGGCCCTCAGGCAGGTGAGACACTGGCCACCAGGAGGTACTCCAGAACTGAAACGAGCCAATTCCCAGGATGACCAGCAGGAGGTGCTGCGCTGGTGAGTCTTCACCTCACTAAACTATACAATACTCCTAATAATTTTTGTTGCCCTTTTGTGTATCTTTTCCAATTCCAATATATTTTTTGAAGTGGGGTGACTAGATCTGCATGCAGTATTAAAGATGTGGGCGTACCATGGATTTATATAGAGGCAATATGATATTTTCTGTCTCATCTGTCCCCTTCCTAAGATTCCCAATGTTCTGGTCACCTTTTTGACTGCCGTTGTACATCAGCCGGATGTGAGGTTTCTTCCCAGAATTATCCATAATGACTTCAAGATCTCTTTCTTAAGTGATAACAGCTATTTTAGACCCCATCATTTTATATGTATAGTGAAGATACCCCTAGGTATCTTTGAAATCGTATGGCTCCTAGGCTGAGCTATGTGGATTATTTTTTTCAGGCAGGTTATGATTGCTACAGTGTCTGGCTCAGTATTGAATGCACTGCAGTGTTTGATTGTTTGTCCTGTTGAAAGCAAATCAATACAAACATATTTAATGTGAGAAATTCTCTAGGTAACATATGCAGTTGTTACTATTAGGAGTTTAAGGGGAAAAGGCCCTAGATTGGATAGTGTATACATTTTTGGATAATATCTAAATTATTTATTGCCACATTTAATGTGGACCACATATCCAGGGTTTAGCTGAGGTGGATATTCACATCAGGTTGCAACTTCCTTCAGATTTGTTAACTGAATTCCCAGCTTTGTGGAATAGCAGTGACTGAGTATGTAGAATTTTAATTCAAATATGACTTTGCTTAGCTTAGGCCCAAACCTGATACAGTTTTGAATCTGGGTCTGAACTTCTCTAGAGCATAATGAATTTGGATTTATGCCCATTATAGAAGAAATAAGGACTAAGTTTTTAGGTCTAAGATTGCAAGTCAAACCTCTCTAGTTTGAAGTTCTTGTATAGGCCTATCTCTGCTCAACACTAGTGAGGATTCTTAGATCACTTCCACCTGTTGAGAAAAATGTTTTAATACTAGTTTTTTATTTTCATATAGACATATTCAAAAGTATCTTCTACAAAATGTTCTGTTCTCATTCAGTGTCACTTGATTGATCTTCCATTACAATAGATTGGAAATGTAAGAAAGAATGTTATTTCCAGAGAAATCGTCAGTGTCGCACACACAAATCTAATCTTCGAGGTGAATTTATTGCAGGTTTCTTCCCAAGTATTTATGGGTGGCAACATATCTTTCAGCTTCAGTCCTTTAGGGGATATAAAAGCATCTGTAACTATTGCAGAAAAACACATTCACTTCCAAATTATATATTTTTTTCCAGTTAAAAGTATATAATTTCACAAGGAACACATTGGGATCCATCCTGCTGTGAAACTATTGCTCAATTATTCTCAGCAGTGGAAAGATGCCTACAGTTCTTTAACTGCAGCATAACCCCTGTGTAAGACAAGGCTCAGGTATTGTGGATGACAGCTGATGCTGTGAGAATGTTGTAAGAGCCTGGGATTCTGTTCCAGCATTCCCACGGCCTGCACAGTTCAGCTATGTTAGGAACCTGGTTAATCAGAGTTCACTTGCACTATATCGGGAGCACATACTATTATTGACTTGTCTCATACGAATCAATTAATTTAAAAGGGGAAAACCAACACTGTATTCTCTCTTCTCCATCCCAAAATATCAACTCAAAGTCTGATGGCCTGAACTCAACTTCCATTATAACAGTAAGGTAGAAAGCAGACCAAATTAGAAGATGACTTATAGGCCAAGGCTAGTGCAATTTAGGAGAATATGCAGTGAAAATAAATAGTCTAATAAATTCAAAGGCTGACTCGTGTTTGGAGTTTAAGGTTTGGAAAGTGAATGCTGATTCTTGTTAAAGATATGTAAACAGGGCATGCTTCCAGTCAAATGTGGTATAGCGGGAAAGGAAAAAGCTAGTCTTTGAATCAAAGTGAGAGGCTATAGCTCTGTTAGCCATCCTGGGAGGGTTTGGGGGAGTGTCCATATGGGCTGTGTGTGAATCAGTTAAACTGCATCTTTGGACCTTGGGGTTTGTTCTTTTTCAGGAAAGTTCTGAGAAGGTTGAAGGAAGTCACAAATTGCCATTTCGAATGAGGAAACAGAATGGTGAAAGGCTTATGCATCATAAAACTGATTGGCTCCAGAATACAATTCATTAATTGGATTAATTACAAGTGTGCAGCTGAACGAATGTTAAGGTCTGAGCAGGAAGCAACACTGCAGTATTTTTTCCCCTTACATTAAACTTTGCCTGCGTTTTTCAGGGCTGACTTTTGTTGTCTTCCTGTACTCTAACCTCACTTGCACTCTTGGCCTCCATTCTTCTGCAACCACCTTGTTATTAATCGTGTTTGGAGAGACCCAAGCAATTCTGGGGTTTGGCAGTTTGAAACCTCGTGGAACGCCTCTTGTGTGGGGCACTGACAGCGCCTCTTCCTTGACCACCAGTCCAGAAGGAAATCCTCCATTGTTACTGGTCCAGAGTGAAATCTTTGCAGACATCATGCTTTCATATTCTAACGACGAGTCAAAACATGATGGGTAAAAGTTATGCCATATTTTCCTGGTTTTTCTTTCTGTAAGAATATCTCTGGGAACCAAAGGGAAGACAGAGATGCACATGTCCCTGTGTAGTAGCTTTATAACACCCTGATTATTCAGTGTGTAAGCAAAGCCCATTGACTTTAGTAGGAGGATTGAGGGGAGCAGGCAATATGAGATTAAAACCTAGTCCTGCACCATTGAAGTCAATGAGGGTTTTGCTATTGACTTCAGTGGGAGCAGGACTGGAATGCAGCACAATGCTTAAGTGTTTGTATACCTCTCCCAGTGTCTCTCACTTCAAGGGAGATCACACACTTTGTTCCCAAAGTTACCCATGTTTCATACAGACTTGGAGTCCTCCCTCCACTGTTGAAAAAGGCTTACATCAGAAAAAGTGAATCATGAAACTAAGGCTATAGAGAGAGCTACTTACATTGAAGGAACAGAGCTCACACCACGTTATGCTTCCTGTCTGAATAACACCGGAATGTCTCTCATTTTGTGTTTTTGTCACATGGTGTGTCCTACATCTGGACAATGGCATGTGTATGGCTGGACTGTGGTCACTGTGCCTTTTTATCTTCAAAGGCAACCATTTTATTTGCTTTTGTATTCAGCAGGTCTGTGCTGTTCTAAATAGATACATGAGATTTCCTCCATTTTTCTTGGATATAACTCCTTCCCTTCCTCCCCATAAGGGCACTTAATTTTGAAACTTGGACCCAGATCTGCAGTTAGAGCTGGTTGACATTTTTTGTTAGAAAATATTGAATTTTTTTAATGAAAAAAAATCTCTTTTCCCTAAATGAAAGTAGTCATTTATTTTGAAAAATATCCAGTTTTTCAATGGAAAAAACAAATGCTTTGGTTTTTGAAAACCAAATTTTTTTGGGGGAAAAAAATTACGTTTGATTTGAAATTTTCCCTGGCAAGCACTTGCCATTTCCCAACCAACTATCTCTATTATGTGTATTGGGGGATGCCTGCCACCAATTACATTGTATTATTTCCTCTCAGATATGGTCGCTTTATAGCACTCGTCTTCCTTTCTCCTTTGTTCCTGTAAGCGATATACAGTGTGCCATGTTCCCTTACCCTTTACTCAGACATCATATCTTCCAACCCTCTTATCTTCATCGCTCTTTGTATTCACTCTGTTTTATTGCAATCCTCTTTATATTGAGTTGTTTAAAACTGATCACAGTTTTCCAAGTGAGGCCTCACCAGTGCTGTGTACAGAGGAATTATTACCTCTGTAGTCTTACAAGTAATTCCTCTCCACATCCCAGTATGGTATTTGCCTTTTTCTGTTATAGCCTCTCACTGTGAGCTCATATTTAATCTGTCATCCACTATCACTCCCTAAATAAGTCCTGCAGCACTTCCCCTTTAGTAATAAAAACAGAAAAATGTTTGAAGAAAAAGTAAGTTATCCCCTTGGGTGGCTCTTTGAGAAAAAACAGCTTTTTTCCCTCATACAGCTGCAAAGACACTGAAAGACAGCTACACATATCTGGATTTTCCAGCTTTAATGCCAGAAGTAAAAACAGATACGGCATTCCCCATTTATGTGGATTTTCCAACCATTCACTTGTTGCAATCCCGGCCTAGCCGCAACTTCGGCATTGTGAGGGAATGCCATCTCTACTTTGCCTGCTGGGTTTAAGGCTCAGATCTCCTGGTATGTTGAAGTATTCAGAGGTGTGTGTCTTCTGAATATCTTTCCAGCTGCATGACATCTTATGAAAATTGGGTGAATGCTCAGTATATAGTGAAAACTAGAACATGACTAAACACATCAAGGTATACCACCTTTAGGTCTGAAGTGTTTCCTTCTTTTCCGTCTAAGATTCCATTCTGGTGTTTCTTTTGTTTTGTTTCTTAATTGCTCATCTGTCTTTTCTGCTGACAACTTTATTTAGCAGAACTTTAATACTTGAGTTTGAAAAGCTTGCATAGTGTTTAGTATCTGCCTCCTTTTCGGCCAATGAATTGTCCTTCTGAACTAAAAATCCTCTCCTTATTAGTGCATCTGATTACTCAATCTAATTACTGTGTGTGTGTGTGTGTGTGTGTGTGTGGCGGGGGAACTAGCAATCACATATAAATACTATTATGAAGGAAATATGATTGCCACGTTTCTCTCTGATAACTACAGGAATTCTGGTATGTCAAATCCAGGAGCACTGTATAGGTAGGTAGCAAGTTACCTTTAATACTTATCCATTATATTTTCTGTGTGAATCAGTTTAAGACCATTAGACTGGAAATCTGGATCGGTCTTTTTCCACATTTATAAGACTTCCTGCTGGTTTCTCTCTGCTCTCGTCTCCTGTTCCGGTGAAAACAAGTGTCACAAACTTAAGGTAAATAGTTTCAGGAACTGCCCAAACAACAAGTGAAAGAAACAAATGACACAGGCAGCAGGAGCTTTATAGATATTACAAAGTGTGTGTGTAGTATAGACACAGTCCTCTTCCATTCCTGATTATTTAGGAGACCTAGTGAGCCTGAGGCCTGGCCAATGCCAACTGACGTCAATGAGAATCTTCCTGTCGACTTCCATGGGTGTTGTACTAAGCCCTTGGGTTTTAGGCAGAGAGAAATGAGCCCCCCAGCTGATCCAGAGGGACCCTTATTACACTTTAATTAAAATATAACTCTCTTCTCTCCAGCAGTGAGGCTGGAATAGGGGAATCTCAAAGCACCTGAGCAGTCTGAATAATGGATTAATTAACCAACAGATTTACACTCCCTAGGTCAGCCCAGTACAAGCCTCTGAAGCTGTGGAAATCCCCAGGACTTGCACCCAGGCTCCAGAATGAAGAGCCATTTCAAACCCCCAGGTTTGTTCCATTTTAAAATGTGGTAGCTCATCACCTGAGTGCCCCCATCTTGTTGCAACTGCTGTGGAATGATACTCCTGCTGACAGAGTTCAAAAGGGAGATGAGACATTTCATTTCCCTTCTCCCTCAACTCTTTTGACAGACCCACTGCCATCTCTAGTCTCTGTCCCTCTTACACCCATCTACAGAAGGATGCCTCTTGTACCTCCCTATCCAAAAGCCGTAAAGGCTGCGCCAATCTGTGATGACTTTCTGCTTCCAATGCCTGTTGTCTCTCACCCAAAGGCTGGCCTCTTCAGCACAGAAATCCCTTCTGGAAAGTTCTGTCCTCAAAATAATGCTGGCTTTCTGAGCTACCTATTCCTGGTAGTTCCTTGTAAAAGGTAAGAGATAGGACCTGGAAAGAGAGGAAGGTGGAAGAAGTCTTATGTGGAGGCCAAGGGAGACAGGTCAAGAAGGTACTGGAATTGAAGGATTCTAAAAAGTGGCTACTGTCTGCCTTGGTGTTGGCACAGAAATTCATTGAGACCTACTCCAGTCCTAGGAAACTGTTACAGGATAACTGAGGCCTGGCCAGAGTACTAAGGATTAACACATAATATTCTTTACTAAGAGTAAGAGTTCACAAGCATTCCAGATGTGGGCACCCTGCTTTCAAGCTCTGTTTTTCTATTTCCTGGACTTGGGTATGGATACAATAAATGTACTTCATTATGCGTGGATAAGTCAAGAGCATTAACGAGCTGGCAATGCACTCAGGATGAACGGTGACTAAGACTGTTTAAAGCAGCATGCAACTCACAGGGCAGGTCTTTAATAGGAAGCTCAGTGTCCATAAAAAAAGGCTATGGGATTATAGACACAGACTGAGACATGGCTGCATTTACTTAAACAAGATTCTTGTTTGGTTTCTGGTTCATTTTAGACAGTAGACTTGGGAAATACAGAATACGGACAAGCTGCTTCCTCACTACTGGGCCATAGGCCTTCTTTAATGACCTAGGCTCCAAGCTAACAATACTCCTTTAGGAAACTGCAAATGAATTATTAGCCCCCTGTTATATACTGAGGCTCTATTAACACTTGTTTTACACTTCAAGTTGAGAATTTTCCCTGCAACGAAGCAGGAAAAGGTTTGTGTGCATTTCCCCAGATGGAGTAAATTTGCATTCGTCAAAAAAATCATATAAAGCTTTATTGAGGAAGAAGTGAGCAAAGGTGTTAAGTGGTGGGAGAGCCTGACATGACTGTTACATAGGGTTCTTATTTATTTACTTTTGATAAGGTTCAGTTAATCCTATAGTTGAATGTCTCTGTCTACATTCTCTTACTGAAAAGGACTATTCCTGCAGGAATAAGCTGATCATCACAAGTATCTGAAAGGAAAATTCCTCCATGCCTTATACCACGTTGCACAATTGATTATGCATCATGGGTACTTTGGCTTCCTTTGACGCATTGATAATGGCATAGAGCCCAGTGGACCACGTGAAAAGTTCTATTTTCTTTTACTTTTTCCACCATCACCTTTCTTCCATTTTCAGTTCTGGTAGCTTGGATGTAGAGCAGATTTGTTCCTTCCTTCCCTTGCTTATTTCACATGGGACGAAAAGGCTCATCCCCTGCCCCCGACTCACTCCCACTGGTGTGAAAATTTTTCTAGGTACTCCAAATATATTATGCAATATAATCTAGAGACTTTTTTCCTCCCTGCCTTTACCATCTATTTTAATCTGTCTGTTCTGATTAGATTCACCCTACAGAATCACTGCCAAATTCTGGTTGAGGAAGAAATGTTTAGTCTTCAGCCTGGGAGCTATGTACAGTTTATAAGATATTCATACATCAATATCAATACTGACTAATCCCAAGCAGTTTTGGATGTCAGGAGAAAGAGAGACTCCAGGTTAATTGTGGAAGTTATGGGCCAAACACTGTACTTTTTACTCAGGCCAAACTCACATAGAAGTCCATGCAGATTTCACCTGAGAATAGGAGCTCAGGATCCGATTCCTTATAAAGCTGTATTCTACTTACTTTTATATTGCTAGGGGCCAAATTCCACTCTCATTGAAGTCAACGAGAGTTCTGTCATTGATTTCAATGGGATCCAAATAGGGCCTTATTTTTGTATGTGTTAAGGAATTAACCTCAAGGGAATTCACTGATATCATGTTTCAGTTGAAGAAATAAATTCCTTTTCTCACATTTTTCCTTAAATGTAATTGATCCTAAAGTAAATATAATAATTAAACTTAGAATCTATAATTTGTTGTTGTTTTGTTTAATGTTTACTTTGCAAGAGCCCCATTCTGGTTGGAATCTAGGCACTACTTTGCATTAGGCATTGTGCGTGTATAAATGAAGTTCCTGAATACTATAGGGCTACTTTGATAAACAGCTTGGTGGACTTAGAAAATTGTATTTTAATATTGATAAAATTCCATATTTTTTTTAGGAGTGGAAAAACTACACCAAGTTGGCAATTAGTCATAATACCGGTGGCTTTGCTTCCCATAACATGTTATGATAAGGACGGATGGACTGGCTGAGTTGGATAATCCTGCTGTCACAGGCAAAGAATTAAGAAGGCGACTTGATGTGGGAGTTGGTTGAGGAGGCCACTCAGTGCATTCTTTCCCCAAGCATTCAAAAACGCACTCTCGCAATTTGATCCTCGTTTTTCCAAACACACGAAGGAGAAGAATGTTTCACTGTCCAGAGAGTGCCTGGGCCTTGAGATAAATTAGAATGGAAACAAGCATTCCCATTCATTTTAGGGGCCCCTCTTCACTAGTGTTCTCTCTCTGTTCTGTAAAAACCTTCTTTGTAAATGGTTTCTAAAGCATAATCTGTGCTTTTTAAACTTCGATTGGATAATTCCAGTGCATGGTGATTGTTTTTTAAAGTTTGCTACTTAGAATACTTTTTTTTTTAGTTTTGAATTAAAATCTGAAACAAGGGTTGAGGAAAATGTCTTTCCTTCCATCCTTTTTCAGAAAACATGATAAAAAACAAGTGGGAAGGAAGGAAGGCCTTATGAACAGCAATGGGGTGGGGTTATGGAACTTAATTTCAGTATCACAGTGAAATTAATCTCAGTAGAGGACAAAAGGCAGAGCAGAATTTTTCACTCTAAAAATTCCAGTAAACTGTAGCTGAGACCCATCTGCTTTCATGAACAGGCTTGACAGATCTGGGCACAGAATTAAGTTACAAAAGCAAAACATTTTTCTTTCTTTGAGATCTATGCTTTCTCTGCTTCTCCCACCTAATCTGACCACTCCACACCAGACATTGAGTTAGCTATGCAGGGGGACAGGCTCTCTCTTGGTTTAAAATAGAAGACAGAGGGGCTACAAATGTGCAATCTTCTTTTGCAGGAGAGTGTGTGATCAGTTCAGCAAAAGGTCATTCACTTTTTGGTAAAGTTGCAGATTAGAGGTTATGTTACAACTACAGAGAATGTGGAAAGCAACATGTAGGCTTGAAAAATGAACCATTCCGTTGCGTATATACCTTAATATATCCCCTTCAATCATAATTATAGACAGGTTTGGATTGAAGCAATCATTAAATGCATTGTCCTTAAAGATAGTCAGGGACATGACCACTACTGACACTGTGATGGAAAGGTCTAAACAGTGCAGTTTATCATTTTCGCCCTTGAAATGGCTGAGATATGCAAAAGTGCATGTTTTATCCAAGAAATAGCACAAAAGGAGGAAGGGGTGGGGGAGGGGAGAAGGGGAATCAGGTGCCTTTGCAGACTGCTGTGTTTGAGGAACAATTTGACAGAGACAGAGCAAGATGATGATAACTTGAAAAAAGTATAATTTGTCATGATTACCTCTTTCCCCCCCAAAGTAGTACAGTTTGCAGTTTGCACCCATTGCAATTTATACCTGGGTAAAAAGATGGCTTGGGTAAAAGGTAGTTTACTTGGGAACATACTTGGGTAAAAGATAGCTTACCAAAGAAAAGTATAATTTTATCCCTTCAGTTAGCAGGACCTGCACTAAGAATTTTATGTGTCTATAAAATCTTACTTAACAAAGCCCCTTATAAAATTCCATTTAACACATGCTGGGTGGGATTCTTTCCTATGAGGACATTAAATATCATAGAGGAGAGATTTCGGAGTGCAGGATGACTCGGATAACCCTATACTTCATCCTTGTACACACGTTTCTTTTGCACTTTCATTAGTCAGCCCTGTCCACCTCTATCATTTTTCTCCAGACAAAAATCATATGTGCTATTAACTAAAGTGAGCGGTCGATAATGTTGCTGTTAGCTAGTGACACTTTCATTTTATAGACCAGCACATCTGAAGGTAACAACATGGGTTCGGATTGTCTTGGAAGATAAGGGGCATCTGGGAAAGAGTTTAAAAAAAAAAATTGGGAGCATCCAAACCTGGGGCCTCAGCTTGGTGTTTGAAGATGGCCCACCATGTTGCCAACTCTCATGCTTTTGTATTAAGTCTCATGATAATTACAGTTTTCCTTAAAGCCCCAGCTCCTGAAATCACATGGATATGTGGTGATTTCAGCCTTCATTCTTAAAGAAAAAGTAAGTTGCTGGGCCTGGTGACTATGGAGAAAGCTTCAAAATGTGACCCTAAAGGCTCAAAAAGCAGAAGGCAAATCAAAAAAACCACCACATCTATTATTTTTACATAATCTCATGATTTTTGGTGAGCCTGACTCAGAATTTTTGAATACTTAGGATACGCCATACCAGGCCCGCTACTCTAGGATGTGGGTAAAAGTTGGGAACAAACAAGCTGAAAATCTCTTTGAATAATGGGTGCTTTGTTTGGTGATTGAAACCAACATTTGTGTTTTTTAAATGAAAATATTATATGTGTCACTGTCATGGGGGATCTTTGTTTTGCTGGAACATCTGAGAAGTCATTCATTATCTTTATCAGTGCTGGAAACGTAACCTAATACTTCAGGCTCGGTAGTTCAGCAACAAAGCTGAGCTGTGCATTTAGATCCCTCATTCTGCAAACACTTAACATATGTGTATCTTTACTCACCTAAAATATCTCATTGGCGTAAGAGAACGTAGGTTTAGGGCCATGCTCAATTGTGCTTGCAAGTGAAACAGAAGAACAGCTGCACAAATTTTAATTACAAGGCCATTCTTCTTTGCACACAGATTGTCCTTTCTTTATCCCCAAAAGTTGCTTCCATATTTCTGCAAGGCTGGCCCAGGATTCCTGCGGGGCTCAACCCCCAACCTTGTCATGGTCACCTAAGGCAGGGGCTCGAGCGTCCCCACTCTGGGGCACTCTCTCTGCACTGGATGCTTCCCTGACCCACTGATTATTACATACAGTTGAAAGCAAATACAGTGGAACCCCGCAATATCACGCCCCGCGTTTACCGCGGTTGATATTTTTGGACCCCGATCGTCGTGGTATTGTGGGGTTCCACTGTACAATTTATTAAACAGCAACCAATTTAAAAAAATAAGGAAAAATGGGGAAGGTTAAAGGAACCCTAAGGCACGGGATCATCACCACAGCGTCTCTGGGATGTCATTCTGACTCTCACATGTCCCTGGCCCCTTCCCAGGCCCTGGCTCTACTGCCGGGACGCTGCGGGTTGGACACTTGCTCTGGCAGTGGCCATATGCTCTCAGGCTATATGTGGCAGGACCCTTCTTCCCAGAGTCGCCCCTGCCCTGTCAGGGTTACGATCCCCCTCCAAGTCTGGCCTGCAGGGCCTCTTGACTGGGGGCATCTCCCTGTGCTGGACCCACTGCCCAGGGTCCCCCTCGCTCTCTCCAGCTGCTCACCACACCCAGTTCTGGGCTGCTCCAGTCTCGACTCCAATGCCACTCTGCTGCCTCAGCACGGCTGCTACTCTGCCTCCAGCTCCCTGGGTTGTGTCTCTGGCCCCCTGGCTCTGATGGCTGCAGCTCTGCTCCCAGACAGGTCTGTTCTGCAGGCTGCTTCTGTGACTCTGCTCCAAACACTGACCTGCTTTTCTGGCCCATCGGGCTGGCCCGACCCTGCTCCCCAGCTCAGCTCGGGCCCCTGCTCTCTCCTTTGTTCGGCCCCAGCCTGTCTGACCCAGGACATTCCAGCTCACACAGAGGACGGGACCTCCCTGGCCTCCTGACTCCCTCATTGACAGGGTGGGCAGGTTAATCAAGGTGACCTGGAGCAATGGTCTCTCCCCATCGCTCCTGGGGACTGTCAGTCTCAGGGTCCTGATTTCCCATCTACCCTTCCCCTTCCTTTTGGTACTGGGAGCGAGTTTTAGTTAGGGAACAACAGTCCCCTTATGCATGGGTACACACAGCAAATCACTAAGTCACAGCCTAGGCCTTCTAGGCCTATTAATAACATAGCTCTGTGTAACAGCCCAAGTAGATAAATTATGAACACAGAACTTGGGTCCAATCCTGCATCCTCTCAAACGCTGTCAAGCTAATACATTTTTTTCGGAGTAAAACCTGTAACATCAGCCCCTTTCTTTGGTGTACTTAGCTTAGATTCTCAGCCTGGTCTATAGTATCTACTAGGTGCAGCTAAGAAAAGGATGTCTGAGAAGAGCCATTTCTACGCTGGACCCAGTCCTGATGTACTCTAGAGCAATTTGGAGGCCCCTGACCCGAGAAGCCATGTGGTCCAGTGGGTAGGGCTTTGAGTTAGGTCTCAAAGTTTTGGGTGAGATTTTTCTGCTCTGCCACTTCCCTACTGTGTGACCTTGGGCAAGTCCCTTTGCACGCTCTGTTCCTTTAGTTCCCTTTCCACCTTTTGGTTAATAAAGTCTCTACCATTCATGATGTGGTAACCAGGTGTGATGTTCCCCTGGTGTTATCTGGACTGGTGACACTGCTCTACAGCCAAAATGCTTCTGAAATAAATGTAGTCAAACTTTACTAATTCTGGGTCACTGAGAACGAAAATGATGCTTAAAATTGTTGGTTGGCTCTAGTTTTCAAGATATGCTATTGGGTCAGTATATACGACCCTTGACATGGGAATGGCGGAAGATAAATGAGTTATAAAGGGAAGGGATCTCAATTTAAACCAGAAATGACTAAAATACATCTTTGACTGGATCTATGAATAAATCCATGACTGGGTTTGGACAGTACTTGCTTTTTAGGCAAAACAATGAATGATGCAATCTGAAGCTGGTATTGCATCATACATGATATGAATTGCATCATGTTATTCCTAGAAGTCATGGATGATGCAATCATAACAAAGCTTACATCACTCTGCTGAACAAATTGCCCTATATCAGCTCTAGAAATCATACAGTGTCGTGCTCTTTTATTTGTCAGTGTTTGATTTTGCAAAGGGACACATTTCTGTTTAGCCAAGATAAGCAGAGATGCCTCGTACTTGTGTGAACAGTGCAGATAAGTTCTGCTATGTTTGTGGTGAAGTGACTTTTGCATCACAAAAGCACATTATAACCACTATGGTTAAAAAAGCCTATCACCTTTATTTTGGCTGCAAAATTGGAGCTCAGGACAAGAGGTGGGCCCCACACATATGCTGCAACACTTGTGCAACAATTCTTAGCCAGTGGTTGAACAGGAAAAGGAAATCTATGCCTTTTGCAGTGCCAATGATTTGGAGAGAGCCAACAGATCATACCAGCAATTGTTACTTCTGCATGGTGCCTCCAGTTGGGAAAGGTGTGTCAAAGAAGAAAAAGTGGACTGTGCATTATCCAAACATTCCATCAGCTATACGCCCAATACCCCATGGAGAAGGACTGCCGGTTCCTGATGCACCAGAATCATTCTCACTTGAGTCAGACGAGGAAGAGGATGAAACTTCTGGTCCTGAACCATCAATGTCACAGGACCCACATTTTCTCCCATCCTCCTCCTCTGAACCACACCTCATAACACAAGCTGAACTGAATGACCTTGTCAGGGATTTGGAACTACCCAAGAGTAAGGCAGAGCTGTTGGGCTCCAGACTACAGCAGTGGAATCTCCTGGCAGGTGATGTTAGGGTTTCCATGTTCCGTGACCGTCAAAAGGATCTTGTCCCATTCTTCTTCATGGAAGGTGATCCTGTAGCCTGCAACAACATCGATGGTGTGATGGCAGCCCTCAACATCGTTCACAATCCAGATGAGTGGAGACTCTTCATTGATTCATCGAAGACGAGTCTTAAAGCTGTTTTGTTGCATAATGGCAATGTTTTGCCATCAATTCCAGTTGGTCATGCAGTCCATATGAAGGAAACCTATGACAACATGAAACAACTTTTGAGGTGCATAAACTATGACTAACATCAGTGGCAGCTTTGTGGCGATTTTGAAGGTTGTTGCTCTCTTGCTTGGTCTGCAGACTGGATACACAAAGTACTGCTGTTTTCTCTGCGAATAGGATAGTCGTGCAAGAGATTCCCACTACATCAAGAAAGATTGGCCACTCCGACAGTCATTGGAGCCTGGGAGGAAAAGTGTTCAGCATCCACCATTTGTTGAATCAAGGAAGATTTTGTTACCACCCTTACACATCGAGCTGGGTCTGATGAAGAACTTTGTCAAGGCCATTGACAAAACACAAGCAGCTTTCAAATACCTCCGTGGAAAATTTCCAAGGTTAAGTGAAGCTAAGATAAAGAAAGGTGTCTTTGCTGGTCCTCAGATTCGTGAACTTCTTCGAGATGATGCATTTGACCATGCACTGTGTGGCAAGGAAAAGATGGCGTGGAAAGCCTTCCAGTCAGTGGCAATACATTTTCTCGGAAACAACAAGGCAGACAACTCCAGGTTGTTGGTAGAAAACCTCTTCAAGGCATACAAAAGCCTTGGTTGCAACATGTCACTAAAGATACATTTTTTGCACTCTCATCTAGATTTTTTTCCAACGAACTGCGGAGCAGTGAGCGACGAGCACGGCGAGCGATTTCACCAGAACATTGCAACAATGGAGAAACGCTATCAAGGCAAGTGGAGCCCATCAATGCTTGCAGACTGTTGCTGGACAGTGAGAAGAGATGCTCCATTTAATGAATACAAGAGACAAACCAAGAAGCGCCGAGTAGACACTGAATAGGACTAAACTATGCACATAATAGATTTTTGCCTTTTGTTTCATAATACATTTTATTTATATAACCCTTTTGCTGATTTTTAAAGTGTTACATAAACAGGACAGGTGAAATATTCTCATGTAAAGCAACCATAAACACATGAAAAGACCTAGCTTTACAATTTATGATTAAAACTCTACTATCTACACAATATACATCGACATAAAATGTAAAAACTTAAATATCTTAGAAACCGTAGCCAATCAGTTGTTTTAATTGTCATATTTGAATTCAGCACATCAAAATACATAATAAATATCACATTTTATCTCTGAAGCAGTTGACTTCTAAAAAAATTGTAGACCAGTGTGATCTGCTAGGTCACTCCAATCCTTGACTCTGGGAGCCAGCCTTACCCACTCTGCTGTGAGAAACCCCACTTCTGGGTGGTTCACACACAGCCTGTGGCATGTAAGCTGGTCCTTGGATTGTACAATGACACTAGCCAATATCTCTGGTCCCAGACACAACCCTAGGAACCTCCGTATTGCAGTGTCCAGATATGCCCCCTGGATGTTGCAAGCATATATGAGTTCATCGGTTTAACAAAGAAATTGATATGTACCGGGCTTGTTATTCCAAGGAGAGTCTCTGACACTCTTCAAACCAAGCACACTGCTTCAGGTAGAACAAACAAACAAATTTATTAACTATGAAAGGTAGATTTTAAATGATTATAAGTCAAAGCACAAGAAGTCAGATTTGGTCAATGAAATAAAAGCAAAACGCATTCTAAGCTGCGCTTAACACTTTCAGTGTCCTTACAAACTTAGATGCTTCTCACCCTTCGCCAGGCTCTCCCCTTTGATCAGCACTTCAGTTGCTTGGTGGTGGTGTCTGTAGATGGAGGTGGAAGAGAGCGAGAGCATGGCAAGCGTCTCTCCCTTTTATCATTCTTCCCTTTTATATTTCTTCCCTCTTGACTTTGCCCCCTCCCCATTCAGGGTCAGGTGAGCATTACCTCACTGTAGTCTCTGTCTGACCAAGGGAATGGGGGTGGCTCACTTGAGAGCCCAACTGATCCTTTGTTGTTGCCTAGGCCAGCATCCTTTGTTCTTGTTAGTCTGGGCAGGGTTTGTCCCATACACGCCCTGATGAGGTGTGAACTGCCCCTCTGCTCCTGGAGAGTTTTGCTTGAGCTTGTTTTCAACCTCATAACCGTATACATGAAGTCACAACTTATAACATCACTATAACAACAATGCTTGATGCATCATAAGTCTTCCAAAGACACCTGGCATGACAAACTTTGCACTGGATACCACACAATCATATTATAAGGATGAACATGGGGGTGCTGGGTGTTCCCCTGAGATACAGAGTGTCTCAGCAGGGTCTAGTGGATATGGCTGGGACTTGGGAGATTTGGAGTTTCTCTCTGGCTTTGCCAGTGACCTACTGTATGACCTTGGGCAAGTCACTTCCCTTCTCTGTCCCCTCCCCCTATTATAGCTTGTCTATTTGGATTGTAAGCTCTCCGAGGGTATCTCAGTATGTGTTTGCACAGGGCCTAGCACAATGGCATTGTGGCTTCTAGGAGCTACCGTAATACTTATAAATAGACATAGGCCCCAACTTTGTATGTTCCGGCATCACCCAGACCTGGCTGGATGATGTAGCTGGTGCTCTTAGTTTCCCTTTCTCCATATGGATACGTGATGCATCATGATCTGAGGGAGGAAAGGGGAGGGTATCGTTATGAGGTGTCGTGTTCACAAGGCAGAGTTGTTATTTACTTGGTCTGTGGATCCTGCTGTGGGGTTAAAGTGGGAATGTAGGTTTTTGTGGACAGGCTGCTTCTCTGCCCTTCAGAACTCCCATCACCGCCGACGGAGATATTGTCACAGCCGGAGGTGGTATCAACAGTCACATAAACAATAGTGTTCCTGGATTGTCTAGGGACTGCAGCAAGCACCACTCCCTCCCCTCAAACAACAGGCTGGTAGGCCTTTACTCCTGAAGCTATTTCTGGATACTAGCTGTCTTGGCAATTACCACCCACTCTCCTTACGGAAAGATTATTATGGGAGCTTGGGGGAAATCCTAGGTTTAACCGTGGGGGAAAAATCCTCAAGGGGCCAAATCTTCAATAGGTGAAAATCAGTGTCGTTCTGTTGACTTTCGGAATTAACCCATTTACCCCACTTGAGAATCTGGTCCCTTGGCTTTTCTTCATGATTAAACCTAGGGCCCACTTCCTGTGCAGAGACTCTGTGAAATCAGCACTAAGGGGTGGGGTGGAGGGTCCTAAAGACCAGAGGACTGGGAAGCATCAAGTTCCTACTGACCGCCAATGGCAGTTGGGAACCTAACTCCACTGTATGCCTTTCAAATATCCCCCAAACTATCTACCATTAAAAATGCTTCAGCTATAAATCTTCTTACAGGTATAAAACATGAATGAAATCATACCACATCCAAATATAGTGACAAGAAGGCACAGATAAAGGGACCAGTTCTCCATGGCATAGCACTTCATGTAGTCTTTTACATCAGTGCAAACCCTCTCCTGCTTTGGTAGTATTTCACTCTCGCCTGGCACGAGCAGAAGCGACTACTTAAGGTGTACGGCTTGGGGGAAGCAGGTCGTTCGTAGTACAAGCTAATACGAGGTTAAAAGCAGTGTAAAAATCAAACCTCGCTCTTGACAGAGAGAAAAATCACAGTTCAAGGCCTAACGCTTCCCTCTGTTGTTCTGGAAATTATTTCCTATAAGAATCTGAGGTGTAACATGGAGAGGTCACCTGCGGTAACCTCTTCTTGTCTGTAACTTCCTTCACCTAATGTGGTGTTTTATGGTGCAAGAGATTATAAATAAAGAAATAGAAAAATGGCCACTTTTCTCCTTTTCAGTAAGTCAGGCACAGTGAGTAAGGCCAGGCAAGAGACTGAATGGAGTCTGAAGGGAAAGTAAGAAAGGGATGGACAGCCAGCATTATCCAGCAGTGCAAACACACCCAGGGTGTTCAGGCTGTACCTCCCAGGGTGTATTGTTCTCCAGGCACTGGCCTACATAAGCAAGGCCCTTTTGAAACCCTGTTCAGTCAGCCCCAGAACCTCTTTAGTACTGCCCTATTTAGAGAGTGCAGCTTGGAACTGCAAACACAGAAAGGGTCACGGTGCCAGGTCTATAACAATCTGGTCACAGAGCTGCCAGTTCTCCCCAGTAGGAGATTCCTCTGGCTTGGAACTATCTGCAGTTGGAGTAGAGCCCACATAGCAGACTTCTCTTCCATCCATTTCTTAAGGCCCTAGTTTAAAAGGTGTGTTCAGAGCACCACTGTACTCTGACAGTCCCAGAGCATTTGTATTACCGTAGCACCTAAAGGCATGTACTGAGATCAGGCCCCATATAGGCCCCGTACAAACACCCAGGGAGTTTACAAGCTAAAAAAGACAGACAGTGGGTGGCAGGGGAAATGCAGACAGCAAGAGATAAAGTAACTTGCTCAAGGGCAATAGCATGTCAGTGGCAAAGCCAGGAATAGAATCCAGCTGTCCTGAGTGCTAGAGCAGTGCCCTATCCGCTCCACCATACTGCCTCTCATAATCCAAGATTAACCCATAATCCAATAAACAGCAAGAACTGAGGGGTAGGAGCCACATCACCTGGTGCTCCCAAGATTAAATCTCAGATGAAAAGGAGTGAGTAGATAGCTGTCAAATAGCTGAGGAAATTTCTGCCTTGTCTTGCTGTGTCTGCTAACAAAGTCCAAGCGGATCCCGCACATCAATCTTCCATAGCCCAAGCTTATAGAAGCATCTCTTAATCCTTTGGGCAGCTGCTGGAGGAGGGCAATGGTCATGGCTAGATGTTCAGATAAGCATCTCCAGGGTAGGGTAAATACTACCTCCTATCAGAAGGCTCTGTCCCTCTCCTCCCCCAACCCTGCACATGCACATGACAAATCAGAAAGTCCCAAATGATATTGTGGGGAATATAGTTTGTGCTTACCACAGTATTTCACCAATGATAACATTACTGAACAAATAGAAAAGGTTTGGAAGAAAACCCAACTGCAGTTTATGTTTCATATTTGTGTCAGCTTTATTTTTCATGTTAAATTTGCTAGTTAGACAAGAATCCATGTTGCTTGCTCATCATCTCTTTACAGGGGAAGAGAGAACATGTGTGATAGAGGAAAAGTACTCACAAACAACAGTAGTAATTAAAATGAGGGATTTAAAAATACCTCCTTGGCAAAATTTGTTTGGGGAGAAGTAAATGACTTCAACTCCAGGGTCCAGGCTTGCTCAAGATCTTAAATACATTTAAAACCGGGTCCCAAAAGCCTGTGCACATTTTTAATCAAAACCTGCTCTTTTGGTTCCTTTTGTTAAAGAAACACTGGATAGAAACACTTGATAGAACACCAAAACCTCATTAAGCTGCAATCACTAGACTACAAAAGATGGAAAATGAGCAATGCCATTTAAGCTATTGCAACTGTACACATAACCGTGCAAGAAAGACAATGCATTCTCGGGTTCAAGGTTACACACGGCATCATAAGCAGTTTTTCCCCCCTCTTCTAACTCTAAACAGGGTTGGATTTTTGCCAGCACAAAGGAATCTGCAGTCAGCTCCTTCAAAAATGAAAAATAAACTTTTTTTTCCCCTGCAGGGGGAAAAATAACCCTGAAGAAAAGCAGACAGTTGCTAACTAGTTGTCTAGCTGTCTATTTGTGGACATTTTCTTTCATCTTGTCATACCTTTTGTGCTGTTTGAAATGTTTGGAGCTTAGACTTGAAGAACACTCAGTGGATTCCAGACTTGTATTAAAAGACAGAAAAAGGAAAGGCAGAAAAGTTCTGATAACAAACGTGTGTGTGTGTTGGGGCCACAATCACTAAGTATCAACTAGAGCATTGGTTTTATTTTCAGCAGAGGAAAGGAAATGTTTCGAAGTGGGAAAAATACTGTAATAATGCAATTTGGAAGGGAAGCCCATACGTCTTGATTATGAGTAATAGTGATATACAGTGAGACCTCTTCAGAACAAGAAGAGGCCTTTCGGTCCATCACACCTGCTCCTTTTGCAGTTCTGCTTGTTTATTCTCTCTCCGAATGGACAAAGTCAGCCTCTCTTTAGGGGATGGTTTTCACCCAGTTCACATGTGAACTGGTATAAACCAGCAAAGTAAGGGCCTGATCTGAAACCCTTTAAAGTCGATGGGCATCTTTCCATTAACTTCAGTGGGCTTTGGATCCAGCCCTAAATACAATTTTTCTGAATGGCGATTCAGTTTGCCTTAATGCTCCTGCTGGCTTAAACAGGTCTGTTCTGCCTCATGAACTGCAGTCAGCACAAGGCTTTCACATTTGCTTCCCCTAGTCTCCTGAGCTGCTCTTCTCCCTCAGGTTAGTTAGCTCTCCCACATGTCCAGGTAGTTCAAATGACAGTTAAATGATCTGTGTTTGGGGAGAACACCATCTGCTTGGGTCTCTCTGTCCCAGCTGCTCTCCTTGGCAGTCTCTGAAGTAAACCAGCCTCTCAGATTTTCTGCAGCCAAGCAGTAACAAGAGGAAGCAGCCTTCAGCAGCTCTGGGTTCTCAGTACCAGGTAGGCTGCAGTTGTAACAGAAGAGAACTTGACCACAGGAACATAACAGTCCCTTCCCCCATTCCCACCAGACTCTCCTCCGCTTCTGGGCAGGGCACAGCTGAACAATAACTCCTTCACTCCTCTTAAGGCTAAGAAGCTGCTTGCACTTAAGAATAAAATGCCTATTAGTCAAAGTTACAACTGTTCCTACTCCCATAGTTCTGTTCAGCTATGGGTCTCTTCACCAATGAGCTATTGTATCACAGCCTTGACCTATATGCTATTCCTATAATCCCAATTGTGTCATTGACTAGGGCCTTGAGCTCTCAGGCAGAGCTGGTCTTGTCTCATTTTTATTTTGCCAAATAGATCGACCAGTCTTATGCCTGAAATTGCTAAGACTGACCCTTCTCCCCTTTCACTGAAGAGCCAAAGACAATTGAGGAGAACAAGCCTGATGATGCTATTCTCCTTCATCCTGGTATGCAGATGCCGATTAGCAGTATTTGGGTTCCTGTTTCAGCATGCTAGCGAACTCATCCCTGCTCTGCAGTACAAACTGTCAATGAAGAAAGCAAAGATGAAGGATAAAGACAAACGCTTCATTTAACATGGCCTTTGCAACAGATAATTACTGTCTTTCTTGGCAGAAGGCAATGCCAACTCCATGGACCTCCTAGGATAGTGCAAAGATAGCACTTCAAAGGGATCTTATGAATTATGTGATTCTGGGATGCATAAACAGGGGACTCTCCAATCAGAGCAGAGAGATTATTTTATCTCTGTATCTGGCATTATGCCACTGCTGCTGGAATACATGTCCCGTTCTGGTGGCCACAGTTCAAGAAGATTGTTGATAAGTTGGAGAGAATTCAGAGAAGTGCCACAAGAATGACTGAAGGATTAGAAAACATGCCTTATAGTGATAGATGTGGAACACATATTTAAAAGTGGGCTCTCCAGTGTAGCAGAGAAAGGTCTAACATGATGGAAACTGAAGCTAGACAAATTCAGACTGGAAATACGGCATACATTTTTAACAATGAGAGCAATTAACCACTGATACAACTTACTAAGCGCCATGGTGGAGTCTCTATCACTGACTGTTTTTAAATCAAGATGGGATATTTTTCTAAGAGCTCTGCTCTAGGAATAATTTTGGGGCAATTCTCTGGCCTCTGGTGTACAGGAGGTCAGACTAAATGATCACAATAGTCCCTCCTAGGCTTGGAATCTATGAGTTCTCCTATGCCCAGTCACTGCCTGCTTCCAGCTAGACTCTGCCAGAGTCCTTATAGACTGATTGGCAGAGTTCCGCTTGCCTCCATGAAAGACCCCCTCAAGCCCTCTCAAGACAAAGTCTACTTCATTAGATGTGGTTATCAATGAAGTTCTTAGATAGAAACTCTGAAGATTGACATCGGAGTCGGGGGTGGGAGTTTAGCTTAAATCTTGTTCAGTAGAAGAGCTTTCTCTTAAATACAAGGCAATGGTTTTCCTGCTGCCAGTGAATGCCTTTGGGGAACCTCTTGATTAAGCCTTGAAGGATCTGGGAGGAGATTTAAATATAAAACCTACTGGAATTTCCCTTCCCTTCCCTCTTCTATGGTCTGGAAGAAATGCTACTGTAGCTAAGAGATCTCCGTTAAGCCCATAGAATGTTTTCTCTTAAAAATTGAGGAATCATCAACTCTTTACAATGTCAGATCTCCAGCTTTGGGGCCAATTAAACTCTTCAGGGGTTCATTGTGTGTTAGCACCCCCTTTTCCCAGCAGCTTTATAGAGTCCTTCATATGATTAAGCCCCCATCAAGCAGATTATCTTTACACAGAGGCTGGGATCTGCTGTTGGCAGCTGTTACTGACTCTTTGTTGTCCCCTCCATAACCCTGTGTGACTTTTTCCTTTGCAGTTCATCACTCCTAAGGCACTTTATCTTGTAGCTGTTGTTTCTTCTCAACAGGTGTCTGAGATGGCAGCCCTGGTTTACACAGTCCAACACATTTCTTTGTTTCTTCTTCTACTTGTCTTTTTGTACACAAGGGACTCCCCGAGTTACATCAAAATCAGCCCATCTGTTCCCTGGGCTCTTTTCCTTCTGAAAAGCGGGAGTGGTTACTCCCTAACTTAGCTGGGCCATGAAGTTCTACTTAATAACATGCAAAAATGTTCCAGTTGAAGAGAGTTTGGTTCATTATTTTTAAGGGGCTAAACAAAAGGTATTAGGTCTGCATGGGTTGCTGATTAACAGATTGGGCTCTTCACTTTAGAAAGGAGATGAATAAGAGGACACATGATAGAGGTTTACAAAATAACAAATGGGTTAGAGTAGGAAGATTGAGCACTGGTGCTTCCAACAAAACCCAAATATAAGGGAGGGGATATTCAATAAAATTGAAAGGCAACAGGTTATAGATTCATAGATTCTAAGACCAGAAGGGGCCCATGGACACCATCTCATCTGACCTCCTCTGTGACATAGGCCGAAGAACTTCTCCAAAATAATTTCCGTGTGAACCAGAGCATTATTATAAGGCTCCTTGCTCTGAAGCAGTTGGTGCTGGTCACTGTCAGAGACCGGAGGCTGGACTAGATAGTTGCTGGACTGATTCCTGTGTTCCAGTGCTCAGAGCAAGCTTTGTGGAGGAGGAGCACAGGTGAGCTGGAGGAGGCTTGTGCAAACTTCTTGTTAAAACTTTCCCTGCCAGACAGAGATCTGACAGCCACCTCTGAGAGCAGAAGAGCAGAGGGGCTGCTGCAGGCCAGCTGTCGCTATGCTGTGACTACAGTGGGTACGGCTGCTGTGTTCTCCCTGCTAACATGGCCAGCACTTCCGGCCATCTGCTCGGAGCTGTCTACATACAGGTAAGTAGAGTAAAAGAGGCACTGCCCTGCTTGCCCTTCCCCACCACCTTCCAGGGGGATTTGACCTCTCTCTTCCTCTCCTCCCCTACTAGGTCTGCATTGGGCTCTCTTCAAACAGGTCCCACCATGGCCTGGGGAGACTTAGCATGGCCCATGCTGAGCACCCGCTGTGCACCCAGCTAAGACAAACCAATCTGTGATCCATACTTAGGGACCGGCTCTGCCTGAGACCCGGCCATGAACTTGTAAAGAGAAATGTGAATATGCTGCAACCTTCGTTCGCTAGATGTTAAATCATTCAAATGCCGTTCTCCTTGGAGAACCTGTTGCCTTGCCCAAGGCCAGTTTGCTACAGATTCTGGGCTGGCTCCTCAGCTTCACTGATTTCAGTACAGCTGTGCCACGTTACAGGATGAGCCGGCTCCTCGGTTGGTGTAAACTGATGCAAGTCTATTGCTGTCAATAGAGCTATGGCGCCTTATGATAGCAGGGGATCTGGCTCATCCTCTCTCCCGCCGAGAAGGGACTGTGTTTTGTACTATCTGCTCCCTACACATCTGAAGATGGGGGTCGCCCTTATGCAAATGAGACACTTGCTCCTTCACCTGAGAAGCTGGACTTGCCTCCTCTGCAGCACTTCCAGCCACTGCTTGAGTACCAGTAGCCTCAGCCAACTCCTTCGTAAAATGCCACTTACATGAAGAATGCAGAACCGAGCAAACCAGAGATCAGCATGCCTGAAGTCTGAAGAGGGACAAAAACATCTGGATGTGCATCAAAGGGCATTAAGAGATTCTAAAGCAGATTTCTTTTGCTCTCTGGGTTTAATATGGGGGAGACTTTCTAGCTGCAAAATCAAGCTTTTTGCAATGATTGTGCGATTTCCTTTGTGCAGCACATGGGTAGTTTTGGCTTCTACTCAGGCAATGAAAGGCCATAATGGGGTCGAAAGAGAGAGAGAGAGAGAGAGAGAGAGAGAATATGTATGACACCCAAGCCCACTGCTCTTGATAACCCCTGCTGTACCTGAGTAGTCCTGTTCTCCAAGAATTCCAACAACTGAAACTCAATCTCCCTTTCTAGACAGTTCTGCTGTCTGTTCTTAATCAAATCATGCTTTTCTAAATATTTGTCATCCTGATGTCTTAAAATAGTTTCCCAGGATGTCTCCATTGCTGACATTAACCTGATTCAGTCTGTATTTCTACAATGTCTCTTGGCCATGTTTTTTTTAAAAAGAATAAATAATCACCTTGTATTACTCTGTTTGCAGGCCATAAGAGATCTCTTCTGAACAGAGCAGACATGTTTAAATGTCTATTGGAGCTTTTTTGACTTTTGATCTCCATTGACTTTTGAAACCTTTAAAGTACTTCATCACTGATTCTTGTGCCCCTAACAATATAGGGCACCATCTGTATGCTTCCTAATTCCTCATCTTCTTGTCCAAAGCAGACATTTAATGTGAGCAAAAATGCATCCTACTAATGTAGAAATAAACCAGAAGCAATAGACCATGGCTGCTGTAAAAATAATCATTTGCCAACAGTTACCACATAGTAGTGTCTGTAGGTATCCATTTTTTCGCTATGATAACTCTGTGGCATCTGTTGATAGGTAAATGCTCATTTTCTGACTGGTGTCCACTGCAATCATTTAAGATATTTTATTTTCTTGTCCTCCATCGTTATTTAACAGTGCATCCAATTCCTCATTTACCATTTGTCTGCTATGCATATACTTAAAATAAAACCTCATGCAGATAGCTGAGATATTATAGATGGTACTTGATTCTTACAGCTTTCTAGTTAGTTTAATGTTAAATCTAGCTATTCTATTTCCAAATCCACTTATACCTTTAGCTGCTGTTAGTTTATCTTTTGATATTGTCCCCTCTTCCTTTTCCAGAACATGGCTGGCTTCCTTTTATCTCCTGTTTTAAATTGGTAAATATGAGTGCTTGTAAAAAATGAGGTACATAACACTCTTTTCGCTAGTTGCGCAATCAAATATATGTGTGGCTGCCTTTAAGTAGAATGCGCCAATTCTCTGATCTCTAAGATTTCCTTTAATAGGGCTGTTGTAACTTGTCTCCTGCTACACCGAAATACACATTAGGCACATTCTCAGTAATAAGACCATCATACATAAATATATACAAGTACTTCCGTGGAATAAGTGGGGAATGACAGCATTAGAATTCCGTTGGCAGGATTAAATCTCTTTATAGTTCTTTTTCCAGGTAATTTTTTTTACGCACACAAGAAAGCATCAACTGATCTGGAATAAGACAGGTTCTGCATGTAATTTAGATTAGTGTCCACACATACCGTGACAAAATATTAGGCCTTTCAGGTATGCTGTATTTGATTGGGATTAGTAAGAATAAACCGGATTATATATTTAAACAAATTAATCTGAGTGCCGCAGTGCTCCTTTTCTTTCCTTCTGACTGCTCCCCTAAATGCCCTCTAGTGTTCTCAATTGTGTATTTTTGACACTCCAGCTCTGTTCATCTGGCATTAGATAGAACAATAAAAAATACATATAATCATGTTGTGCTAAAGTGTTTGCCGGCCTTTATTTAGTTCACCTTTCACTCAGGTGCATCTTCTTTAGCTTTGTTGGCGGAGACCTGTGTTCCTGGACACAACAGTAATGGATTCTGTCCCCAGTGTTGCATACATGTGATTTCACTGTGGGCAGTGATATGACTAAGCATGCATGAGCTGCAGATTTATTATGTGATTTCTTTTTTCCCTGCTGGTCAAGAACTGCAGTATTGCTTATTTCATGTGAATTCGTGCTCACTGGGGCTGGAGTGAAGATATCAGCTCATCATTATTTTTGTCTATTCCTTTTTTCTGTTCCAACATGCAAATACAAACATCAGCTAATGAGATTAAAAATAAGACTGATCTCTTGCAAATTTCAGTTCTGATTTAATTCTATTGAAGTCAATGGGCAGACTGCTGTTCCCTTCAACATGGGGTTAGTTCTGGCCTGAGAGAAACGGTAATTGTTTGAAAACATCTAGTGTTTCCTAAAGTACTGAAATGGTATCATTTTGTGAAGAGTGTTCATCTCTTTATCATTTTGCCTCATAATCTCCCCTTTCGGACCAGCTGGTAGAAAGAACTGCAACATGCAGTCACAGCAGGTCTCTCCAGAGTTTATATCTGTGGTAATCTATATCATTCTTTTGCTGACATATCCTGCATATTCCCTGACTCACCTCTGGTATACTCCACCACGTTGCTCTCAGATGAGGTTCCTAGGTCAATAAAACAGAATTGAAACAATATCTCTTGCAAAAACCAAATTGTGCTTGGTCCTACTGAATCCCTGCAAGGATACACACATACATACACACACACACACAGTCACGCCTCTGTGCAGTTACACTAGATCTCATTTGATCTTAGGGAGTGTGTAGGCAACTTTGCTGCTGAGAATTCCTATCTCACCAGATGGGTGATGAAGGGGTGGAGAGTTGTGTGGAGTCTTGGCTCCACCTACACTATGTGTGGGCCAGTAGAGACCATCCAGCATCCAGTGGGGAACACGCTACACATAGTTAAAGGGCACCCATCAGCAGGAGCAAAATGTAAGAAGTAGCCTGGGGCAGCATTGTGCCATGGCTCAATCTAGTCCTTAAAATCAAAATACCAAGGGAGGTTTTTTCTTTTTTCTTTTGGGCGGGTAGGAGGTGAAATTCACCCAGGATGACTCTGTTGGAGTTTTACTGGTGCTTGTGGGAGAAATTGCTAGTAGAGATGGGGATAGTGTAGGCAAGCAATGGGTGATCTTCATTCTTTGCTCTATTCAGCTCTGGAGTGAAGACCTCTAGAGTTGGGAGAAATAACTAAACTAAACAACAAAAATTTAAAATGAGGATTAACTGTTTTATTTAATTTCAAAAAAATAAATCTACAATTTTTTTTGGACAAATGTATTTGAACATTATTCACCTACCTCTATAAAAGTTATTAAGCCATCTGTATTCCTCCTATAAAGTTGCCGCTCCAAAATCTCCAAGACATCACCCTCCCTATGGAGGCAAAAAATCAAGGTTCAAGGTTCAAAACCTCAGAGCTGGGCTACCAGAACCCCTAGTGTAGATGCGGTTGAGTATTCTGGCCAGCACTGACAAATTCATCTATTGCAAGCAGAATTCAAGCAGTTACTCAAAGTGAAGGTCTTTTGACAAATAGATCTCACTGCCTCCTGCATGAAGTCCATGTCTCAAATAGGGACACAAAAAAGTCTTTGCACTGAAACAAAACTTAGAATCTATCAGACCTGTGCTTTAACTGTATTGCTATATGGGTCAGAAACCTAGACCCTCTTACAGGCAGAATTGGAGAGGATCGAGGCATTCCATATGCGTTTTCAGCACAAAATCTTGAGCATAAACTGGTTTGACTTTGTGCGAAAAGTCATAATCTTGTAGAGACCTGGCCTTCTTTCTATTGATCATTACATCCAAAAGCAGCGTTGCACGCTTTTAAAGCCACGTAGATAGGATGGAAAAATACACCCAGCACCCTATGCTCTCAAATGCTCCATCAACGCGCAAAGTTCCTGGACCTTACGTGGGGCTCCCCAGAGATACACAGATTCGGAGGAGTGAGCTGGATTTATGAACTTCACTGCATGACACCTGGTGTGACACCATCAACCGAAGTCACTTTACTGGTTTAGCAGTCCTCAGTGTACTCTGTGTGCTTTATGATGATTCATCTATAATGGAATGGAAAATAATGTCCACTGCTTAATTTTGTTTGAAAAAAACACATCCCATTATAACCTTTATGGAATTAGAGTCTGATCCAAAGCCCACTGAAGTCAGTGGAATAGCTCCCATTGAATTCAGTGGGCTTAGGACAAAAGCTGTAAATGACTTGAGGCTATTGTAATGGAATTACATGAGAATAATGGTTAAAAATTACTTGGCCATCTCTAGTCCCTACTCATCAAATAAGGAAAAACATTCTAGTGGTAGAAAAAGGGCGAGGAATGCTAGGTGACCTGGAGTGTGGGTACTCTGTCTCTAAAGCTGATGTCTTTGCATGGCCATTTAATCTTTAACATGGGTGTTGAGTCTATATACTGAACAGTTCCATCAGCCTGCATTCTTCATTTGGGCTTTATTAAAGAATATTGTACCAAAGTTTCCTCCCATCTAAAACCCCACAATTCCACTCAAGTCTGTGAGTGCTTCCTGGCTGAGTTGCACAGGTGTAAGTGAGGGCAGAATTTGGTCCCATTTTTCCACTGCACGCTGATATTACATATGGTTCAAACCACATTTAAGGCCTCACTCCCCTTGCCTTGCACCATGTTTGTCATTTCTGCATGGGCAAAAATGTAAAGCCGCTGCTATTCTGACCTGCTTTGCACTGGTGTAAATGACTAAATAAGGCATGGAGCAGTGGAGAATCAGGCCCCATCTCTACTTCTCATTACATCTGGTACCTATTGGAAGGTGTATTTTACAGGATATGCAGCTGGTGAAAACCACATGCCATGTGTTGTACTATCGTTAATTTGGAAAAATGTTTTTCATGATCATGTTGCTCTCAGCGGGTGCTATGCCAGGTAATCTAATGTTAGAGGATGAAAGGCCTTTGGGTTGGTCTGCGTTTCATAGGCATTAGGCTTCCTTTTATTAAGAACTGTTAATTCCTAATATGTTTTTCCTCATTGATTAAGCACTGCCTCCCACTGAGAGATCAGTGTGTCTGAACTGGAAAGTGCTTAGATACAGCGGTAACTAAAGGATCCTGCAAACTCTTTCCTTACCTTAAGCATATCTATACTTAACCCTCATTACAGGATGCTTGGAGCTAAGCATGTTGAATAGGATAACAAGACAGTTTATAAAATAGTTGGGATCCAAGGAACAGTTGCTGTATGCCAGTGAAAAGGCTGCAACTGATTCTCATAGGGCCCAGACCAATTCCCACTGAAGTCAATGGGAAGCTGTTTACTGACTTTAATGACAGTTGGATCAGGTCTGTAATGAGGATGAGGTCATAGTTACACAGTTGCACCTTTTGTGTATCTTCAGGTGACATAAATGCAACTCTTTAGTAGAGTGTGATGAAGTTTTGACTTTATTAATCTGAGTGCCTTTGAGGACACTTGTAATAGATCTCTATCACTGGAGGCACCAAATTGGCAAATTGCCTTGATAGCATAAATATAGATAACAGTATCTATTCTGCAGATGGACAATATGCTGTAGAATCATTTTGGTGAAATCCTAAAATCATCAATTATCCTAATGCAGAAATAGGACTGGTGCGGAGCATTTTGGAGAACAAACTGGACAGCAATGGAGTTCCTCTATAGAAGATCCAATAAGTTATTGGTAAGTGAGAAGGACGCTGCTTTATATTTCAGCATGGCAGTCAGATAGCTGTAAATCTAAAGGAGACAAATTCTTTGCTTAATCCGTACTGACTACAGAGTCCTTCAATGTACAGCAATCTTCATGAAAAAAATGCAAAGAGGAAGTGACAGAAAAAAAAGTCAGGTTTTTTTTTTCTTATCAGAGGAAGTATATTTCATGAATGACTCACAACAATAATTGTCTGCCAAATTGTCTTTATGCATAGGAAGAATCTTCATTTCCTTTCCTCAATCTGAATGTATTGTGGCTAGTTACCACTCTAGTCATGATCTTGGAAGGATTTCTTTTTCACTTGATAGGTTCTTCACTCTTAAGAAAAGAGAAGTGAAGCTTTTAAAACCCCAATACTCAGCAAAGCTGAGAAAAAGTGTTAGCTTTATTTTTATGTTGTGAAAAGTTAAGGACATAGATTGCTATACCAGAGCAGAGCACTAATTCATCTCATCCCGCTTCACACAGAGATCAATAACTAATGAAGAACTTCCATAATGCAGCTAGCCAATTGTACAAAGGGAAGTACCATTTTCTTCCTAATCTGCAAGAGCAGATTTCACAGTGAAGTTTGATGTCTGATTACCAGCTTTGTAATATTGTCTTTAGAGCTGGTTGGGGAAAAAATATAGGAGAAAAAGCGGAAAATGTTTGTGCTTTTCCCCCTCTCATTGAAATTTGAAATTGACAAAACGTTTCATTTAAACTTTTAATTTAATAATTTCTACCTGTTCATCTTAGCTGGCATAGCTGCAAATGTGATTAATGGTCGTAACAACATCCTGTGGTTTTTAGAAGTCCTTTTATCCCGTTGTGTATCCCAATGCCCTCCTATGAGAGTAAGTTTCACAAGCAGAGTCTGTGGCATTGGGGACTCTGACTTTTAAGGGCACAGATGGTAAATTAGCTGTCTAAATGATCATTTCCATGTGAAAAAACCTTGTGTGTGTATGCACTGCATAACCTAGTGCACAAATGTAGGCCTACAATTGCAAGGGCATATTTGCATTCACAAACAGACCTCCTTTGTTTGAACTCTTGTCCCATTGTGGTCAACATATCACTTTTGAAAGACAGGCTCTTCAGCATCTTTGTCCCCTGCTACCGTCCTGGGAAATGGGTTCAGTACTGACTCTACTAATGAGAAGAGAGAACTATTACTTAGCGTTCCGGTAACATTTTATAGCCCAGATCTGCTATAAATCAGTACAGTCCCACTGGCTTCAATGGGGTTATGCTGATTTACAAGTTGGCATAGATGCATTGAAGCCAATAAAGCGATGCTGATTTACACCACTTGCGGATCTGCCCCTTACATCTTCAGAGCACTTTAAATATAACCTAAACAAACCAACTCAAGGCTGTTTGAGCTCTGGCACATTTCTCGGGAGGGTGCATGAGTTTATTTCATTGCACAAGGGACAAAAGGAAGACTATCCTGACAGAGTCCTTGGCCTGAATATCGCCCCCGTAACATAAAAATGGAAATCAGCCATTCTCACTACTTCTTTGTTTTTGATAAGGGGAGTACTGGCATGGTACCATCCAGCTAAAGAAGACAATGCATACCTCAGAACCAAAAAAAAAGAAGCTTTCTACTCGCCAGTATCAGAGGAATCTGGGGAAAGACTGACACCCATGCTGTATCTAACCACAAAATTCTAAGGTCCCAATTCTGCTCTTTGCTTCACTGGTGTAAATCCGGGCAATTCCACTGACTGCTATCAAGGTGCCCTAGATTTACACTAGTGTAACAGACAGCAGAATTTGGCCCATGTGTAAGTTATATGTTCTGGATGTTCTTTTCTCTGTGTTTGCCTTTGTAAGTTCATAGGAAGCTAACAGAGAACCAGCCCTTGCACACTGTGTGCATGAATTAATGTATGAATTCCAAACTGTTACCAAACAATAACTTGAAAAATATGTTGAAAGCAAGTGAAAGAATATATCCCTCCAATCTGCTCCTGGTGCATGGAAATAACCCGATAAGGCTGTGTCTTGTTCTAACTGAGCAAAATGAGGGAATTCATAAAAATAAAATACAACAAAGTTTGCTGAGATAGAACCCAGCAGGTGAAACAGCGGTGATGCAAACTCAGGGAAATGAAGCTGATACAATGCATCCGATATTATTAGCAGGAAGATCTGAATAGGCCTAACCTCAGGCAAAGGTTTAAGATAAGTGTCCCCCTGCACAGAATTAATGTCATGAGATCCATTCCTGGCTTCTTGATTGGTTGGCCTCTTGATTGGTTTGCATCTTGATTTGGGATTTGCTAAAATAAGGATCAGTCTAAGCAATCTCAGTGCCTGCTCAGAGCTAACCTTTTGACTGTCCCAGCCGAAGATCATCACCTCATCTGATGGAGGAGCCCTTCATCTGTCTTATGCTGCTACAGAAGTATGTAGCTAACAGGGGTAGCCAAAGGCTTCGCTGTCATCGTTAGATAAGGATTACTGAGGTCATTCATTCAACAAACGTTGTGTCTCTTCTTTCACTCAGAACACCCCAGCAATAGCAAAACCTCAGGATGGCTCAAACCGCTGTACAAGAGGAGACTTGTTTTAAGCTCTGCTTCAGGCAGTCATTCCGAAGAGCCAGGCAAAATAACTTCCCCACCCCCAAGTTATCTGAGAAGAGAGTGTAGTTCAGCTGTTATTGAAACCAGCATCTGCAATGATGTTGTTATTCATGGAGACAGTGAAATAATTTCACCTTTTAGAACCAAATTGAAATTTGATAACATAACCACCTTGGCAGCAGCTGTTCTGAAAACAGCATATGACATGTCAGGACACTGATACTGGGCCAGATCATGGAGATCTTTCCAGTCTGACATTGAGATCTATGCTAGAGGGGTCCCAATGCAGGAGACCTCCTCTAAGCAGGGGTCATGTCTTCTTTCTGTTTGGGGAGACAGTGCAACTTTGAGCCCCATAAATGAGAGAACCTGACTGCATCTTTTTACATTCCACTTACTGCTCATGAAAAAATATCTTTGGTGCACACTGTCGGTTTATCCCTGCAATTTTTGGCATCAGATGACATTTTTCTAGGCCTTTCTGGGAAAATAAGTGTTATCTGTAGCAAATTCCTGTCAAAACTCTATGACCCAGTAAATGCACAACATTTTGTGTGGGTCCAAAAATAGTGAGAAAATAGAATTTTTCAGGAAAGCCCTTCCTACACGGTACGATACATTTGAATATTTTAAAAATATAGCTGCTAAAAATCACTCAAAGTTCTGTTCTTTGCATGATTGGGACATTGCTGCAGCAGTGATGGTGTGGCTTCCCCCAGTATGGGAACTCACCTCTGCAGAGTTCATTGCAGGTTTGGGGACTGTGTAACTTTGTAGCCTATGGATCATTTAAAAGATGGGTTCCTGCTTATGTGAAAAGTCAATCTGGTGTAGGGTGACCAGATGTCCTGATTTCATAGGGACAGTCCTGATTTTGGGGTCTTTTTCTTATATAGACTCCTATTACTCCCCACCCCTTGTCCCTATTTTTCATACTTGCTGTCTGGTCACCGTACTGTGGTGTATGAGGAACATTCTTTGCATTAATCGACAAGCTGGAGATCGATGGGTTTCTTCACACCATCATGACTGCAGGTTTCTTTCATCTGAGCCATTTTATTGTTGTTTCTCACGGAGAGGAAGAAGATGCTGCATCTTTTGTTTCAGGGCCTCAGGGTTAGAACTTCATCTCCAGCTGTCTTGAGATTGCTACATCAAAGTAGACAGTAAGAAATTAAAACCGCCAGTATAACATAATAAAAACGAACAAGCCATTAAAAAAAGGGGGAAAAAAGGAATAAAAAAAAATCAATATTTTGTCTTTAAGGTCCCCAATGAGAAATACTCGTGCAGAAAAGACAGAGGGAAAAAATGTGAACGGTGAATAGGCTTCTTCCATACTAATTGCAAATAGAGGAAGCACATCAACGTACCCGTGAGAGATGCAGGGCCAGAATTGCTTTGTAAATACATGCAGAGTTTCTGAAAAAGGACAATAGCAAAGAGTCCATTTCTAGCAACAGGAGACCGAAAGATGAACAGGAAGGAGAAACCCACTATTGGCCCAGCAGCAAGAGTGCTGGTTTAGGACTAGGATGCAGCACAGACCTGGGCTCTACCCTGGTGTGATCTTGGGCAAGTTACTTCCTCTCTTGATATCTCTATTTCCCCTTCCACCCTTTGGCTAGCCTTGTGATTATAAGTGCTTCAGGGAGGTTTTGTCTCTTATTATGTCTATACAGCACCTAGCACAATGGGGCTCTGATCTTGGGCAAACACGCAGCCTGTGGAACAGATCTGGCTCTCAGGATACTTGCTTCCAGCCCACAACTTTCTCTTTGCTCCTCAGAGCCACCTGGCCTCACTCTCCTGCATTTGAACTCCACTTGGGCAGGAGATCTAAACAGAAAGAGCTGGGGGATTTGATAGCTGCTTCCAACTACCTGAAAGGGAGTCCCAAAGAGGATGGATCTAGACTGTTCTCAGTGGTAGCAGATGACTGAACAAGGAGTAATGGTCTCAAGTTGCAGTGGGGGAGGTTTAGGTTGGATATTAGGAAAAACTATTTATTTAGGAGGGTGGTGAAGCACTGGAATGGGTTACCTAGGGAGGTGGTGGAATCTCCATCCTTAGAGGTTTTTAAGGCCCAGCTTGACAAAGCCCTGGCTGGGATGATTTAGTTGGGGATTGGTCCTGCTTTGAGCAGGGGGTTGGACTAGATGACCTCCTGAGGTCCCTTCCAACCCTGATCTTCTATGATTCTAGGGGAGAACTTGTGTCTGATTGGTTACAGGCAGCTGAGCCTCTCCTCCTCATAACTCTACACCTCTCACCTTGCTACATGAGTAACCTTTGTTGCCAGGACCCCACAGAGTCAGGATAAAGAGGAGACTTCCCCTCAATCTCTCTACCCCCCGACCTCTAAGATACAAGCCAACTTCCACAGCAATGAGCGTAGGAGAGCAGCTCTTTCTCCTCTTTGCTTTTCACCCTTTCCTGCTACTCTGAGCATCCCCATCCTCAAGGAAGGGATCCAGGCATTACAAATGCACAGTTAGTATGGCAGATGCAATTTTGTTTCAGAGGGCGGTTACCATATCACTAGACATGAACAGCAGATGGACTGTGGAATCCCAGAAATTAGAAATCTGCACTGGAAGATCTACTTTAAGGACTGACTCTGCACTGTTCCTGCCAGTGCAGAGTCAGTCCTTAAAGTAGATCTTCCAGTGCAGTTTTAAAGGCCTGGTCCTCTAAACACTTATATACAGAAGTGGCTTTACTCATGGGGGTCATCAGTGAGGTCACATGTGAGGTCACTTGTGAGAGTAAAGTTATTTGTGTGTAAATATGTGCAGGACTGGAGCTCAATTTATGGAGATGATGGGGTTTCCATCACATGTTCCCACCAACAGTGTAGCTTAACAGACACTGAAAGTGATATATAGCTCAGTGCTGCTAATGGTGCATATTATATACAAAAAATGTAGCCAAGCAAACTACCTCAGATAAGGGTGGTTCCTTTTTGTTGGTCATAAAACAGCTTCCAGGACCCTTTTGAGTGTTAACTATCCCAGCTGTGAAATCTTTAATGCTAGAGCCACCTGACAAGCTTTGTACAGAACTTTTTCTGACAAATATGTTTTTTAATTTGCAAACATTTTAAAAGAGCTTTTGCTTTTTGCCCTTCAATTCTTTCATTTTGTCACCAGAGTCTGCCCCCCCCCCACAAAAGGCAACAGAAAGAATGATGTCAAGAGACCCTACCCTCATATTTCCCCCTATTTTCACTCTAACATTTGAAAGTTACAGAGTGGCAGAGTAGTTTCATTTTTCCTTTTGCTATTCTAGAACTCTTCAGAGAGTTCAAGCGGGGAAAAAGCACACTCTGGATATTATTATTGTGTTGTACTCTGAGGCCAAAAGGAAACAGGAGAGATAAAAACAGCCTCAGAGATTTGGAGATTTGCAGAAGAGTATGCCACAAGCCATCTTGAAAAGCTGTTTATATTCAAATGCTGTAAAACACAAAATTGGGATGTTTTCCTTAAGTCTCCTGTGCCCCAGTTTTGGTCAGCTCTACTTCAAACTTTGAAAGCTCTGTTTTATTGAAACTGGAGAGTCCAAAACAGCTATTTTACAAACCATAGAATCATAGAAGATTAGGGATGGAAGAGGCCTCAGGAGGTCATCTAGTCCGACCCCCTGCTCAAAATGACCAGTCCCAACTAAATCATCCCAGCCAGGGCTTTGTCAAGCCTGACCTTAAAAACCTCCTCCATAGAGAACCCATTCCAGTGCTTCACCACCCTGCTAGTGAAATAGTGTTTTCTAATATCCAACCTAAACCTCCCCCACTGCAACTTGAGACCATTACTCCTTGTTCTGTCATCTGCCACCACTGAGAACAGCTGCGCTCCATCCTCTTTGAAACCCCCCTTCATATAGTTGAAGACTGCTATCAAATCCTTCTCACTCTTCTCTTCTGCAGACTAAATAAGCCCAGTTCCCTCAGACTCTCTCCATGAATCATGTGCCCGAGCCCCCTGATCATTTTCATTGCACTTTCATTGGATTCTTTCCAATTTGTCCACATACTTTCTGTAGTGGGGGGCCTAAAACGGGACACAATACTCCAGGTGTGGTCTCACCAGTGACGAATAGAGGGGAATAATCACTTCCCTTGATCTGCTGGCAGTGCTCCTAGTAATACAGCCCAATATGCCGTTAGCCTTCTTGGCAATGAGGACTCACAGCTGACACAGCTGACTCATATCCAGCTTTTCATTCATGTAATCCCCAGGTCCTTTTCTGCAGAACTGCTGCTTAGCCAGTCCCCAGTCTATAGCAGTGCATGAGATTCTTCCATCCTTGTCCTTGTTGAACCTCATCAGATTTCTTTTGGCCCAATCCTCTAATTTGTCTAGGTCCCTCTGGATCCTGTCCCTACCCTTCAGTATTTCTACCTCTCCCTCCAGCTTAGTGACATCCATGAACTTTCTGAGGGTGCAATTTATCCCATTATGCAGATCATTAACGAAGATATTCAACAAAACTGGCCCCAGGACCAACCCCTGGGGCACTCTGCTTGATGCTGGCTGCCAGCTAGACATTGAGCCATTGATCACTACCAGTTGAGCCTGATGATCTAGCCAGCTTTCTATCCACCTTATAGTTCATTCATCCAGCCCATACTTTTTTGACTTGCTGGCAAGAATACTGTGGGAGACCATATCAAAAGCTTTGCTAAAGTCAAGATAGATCACGTCCACTGCTTTCTCCATATCCACAGAGCCAGTTATCTCATCATAGAAGGCAATCAGGTTGGCCAGGCATGACTTGCCTTTGGTGAATCCATGTTGACTGTTCCGGATCACCTTCCTCTCCTTCAAGTGTTTCAAAATGGATTCCTTGAGGACCTGCTCCATGATTTTCCAGGGACCTAGGGGAGGCTGTGTGGTCTGTAGTTCCCCGGATTCTCCTTCTTCCCTTTTTAAAGATGGGCACTATATTTGCCTTTTCCCAATCATCTGGGACCTCCCATGATTGCCACGAGTTTTAAAAGATAATGTCTAAAGGCTAAGCAATCACATCAGCCAACTTCCCCAGCACCCTCATATGCATTAGATTTGGACCCATGGACTCGTGCACATCCAGCCTTTCTAAATGGTCCTTAACTTGTTCTTTCACCATGGAGGGCTGCTCACTTCCTCCCATACTGTGCTGCCCAGTGCAGCAGTCTGGGAGCGGACCTTGTTGGTGAAGACTGAGGCAAAAAAAGCATTGAGTACTTCAGCTTTTTCCACATCATCTCTCACTAGGTTGCCTCCCCCATTCAGTAAGGGTCCCACACTTTCTCTGACCTTCTTCTTGTTGCTAAACTACCTGTAGAAGCCCTTTTTGTTACCCTTCACATACGTTGCTAGCTGCAACTCCTATTGTGCTTTGGTCTTCCTGATTATACCCCTGCATGCTTGAGCAATATTTTTGTACTCCTCCCTAGTCATCTGTCCAAGTTTCCATTTCTTGTAAGCTTCCTTTTTGTGTTTAAGATCACCAAAGATTTCACTGTTAAGCCAAGCTGGTTGCCTGCCATATTTTCTATTCTTTCTGCGCATTGAGATGGTTTGTTCCTGCACCCTCAGTAATGCTTCTTTAAAATACAGCTGGCTCTCCTGGACTCCTTTCCCCTCATATTAGCCTACCGGGGGATGCTTCCCATCAGTTCCCTGGCGGAGTCTGTCTGCTTTTCTGAAGTCCAGGGTTGGTATTCTGCTGCTCTCCTTTATTTTATCTTTTAGCAGCAGGTCAAGAGGAACATGGCCCCTGGTTGGTTCCTCCAGCACTTGCACCAGAGAATTGTCCCCAACACTCTCCAAAAACATCCTGGATTGTCTGTGCCCTGCTGTATTGCTCTACCAGCAGATGTCGGGGTGATTGACGTACTCCATGAGAACCAGGGCCTGTGAAACTTCTGTTGTGCAAAGAAAGCCTTGTCTACTTCATCCTCCTAGTCTGGTGGTCTATAGCAGATGCCTGCCATGACATCACCCTTGTTGCTCTTACCTCTAAACTTAACCCAAAGTTTCTCAACAGGTTTTTCTCCGGTTTCATACTGGAGCTCTGAGTCACTGTGGCTGAACAACAAAGTAAAAGAAGCAAGGAAAGGCAAAAAGGCATCCTTTAAAAAGTGGAAGTTTAAATTCTAGTGAGGAAAATCAAAAGGAGCATAAATTCTGGCAAATGAAGTATAAAAATATAATTAGGAAGGCCATTTTTTTAAAGAACAGCTTTCCAAAGACTCAAAAAGTAATAATAATTTTTTTGTAAGTACATCAGAAGCAAGAAGCCTGCTAAACAGCCAGTGGGGCCACTGGGCGATCAAGATGCTAAAGGAGCACTCAAGGACGATATGGCCATTGCGGAGAAATTAAATGATTTCTTTACATGGGTCTTCACAGTTGAGGATATAAGGGAGATTCCCACACTGGAACCATTCTTTTTAGGTGACAAATCTGAGGAACTGTCCCAAACTGAGGTGTCATTACAGGAGGTTTTGGAACAAATTGATAAACTAAATAGTAGTAAGTTACCAGGACCAGATGGTATTCACTCAAGAAGCAACTCAAATGTGAAGCTGCAGAACAACTAACTGTCATCTGTAACCTATCATTTAAATCAGCTTCTGTACCAAATGACTGGAGGACAGCTAATGTGACATCAATTTTTTAAAAGGGCTCCAGAGGACACCCCAGCAATTACAGGCTGGTAAGCCTGACTTCAGTACCGGGCAGACTGGTTGAACCTGTAGTAAAGAACAAAACTGCCAGACACATAGACGTAGATAATTTGTTGGGGAAGAGTCAACATGGTTTTTTTAAAGGGAAATCATGCCTCACCAATCTGCAAAAATTCTTTGAGGGGGTCAACAAGCATGCGGACAAGGGGGATCCCGTGGATATAGTGTATTTAGATTTTCAGAAAGCCTTTGACAAGGTCCCTCACCAAAGGCTCTTATGGAATGTAAACAGTCATGGAGTAAGAGGGAAGGTCCTCTTATGGATTGGTAACTGGTTAAAAGACAGGAAACAAAGGGTAGGAATAAATCAGTTTTCAGAATGGAGAGAGGTAAATAGTGGTGTTCCCTAACAGTCAGTTCTGGGCCCAGTCCTATTTAACATATTCATAAATGATCTGGAAAAAGGGGTAAACAGTGAGGTGGCAAAATATTCAGATGATACAAAACTATTCAAGATAGTTAAGTCCCAGGCAGACTGCAAAGAGCTGTAAGAGCATCTCTCAAAATTGGCTGTCTGGGCAACAAAATGGCAAATGAAATTCAATGCTGATAAATACAAAGTAATGTACATTGGAAAACACAATCCCAACTCTACATATAAAATGATGCAGTCTAAATTAACTGTTACCACTGAAGAAAAAGATCTTGGAGTCATTGTGGATAGTTCTCTGAAAACCTCCACTCAATGTGCAGTCAAAAAAGTGAACAGCATGTTGGGAATCTATATAAATTGGTGGTACACCCATATATTGAATAGTGCATGCAGATGTGATCACCCCATCTCAAAAAAGATATATTGGAAAAAGTTCAGAAAAGGGCAACAAAAATGATTGGGGTATGGAACGGCTTCTGTATGAGGAGAGATGAATAAGACTGGGACTTTTCAGCTTGCAAAACAGACGACTAATGGGGGGATATGATAGAGGTCTATAAAATCATGTGTGTGTAGAAGGTAAATTAGGAAGTGTTCTTTACTCCTTCTCATAACACAAGAACTTGGGGTCACCAAGTGAAATTAATTGACAGCAAGTTTAAAACAAACAAGAGGAAGTAATTTTGTCACATGATACACAGTTAAACTATGAACTCTTTGCCAGAGAATGTTGTGAAGGCCAAAACTATAACAGGGTTGAAAAAAGAACTAGATAAATTCATGGATGATAGGTCTATCAATGGCTATTAGCCAGGATGGGCAGGGATGGTGTCCCTAGCCTCCGTTTGCCAGAAGCTATGAATGATCACTTGATGATTACCTGTTCTGTTCATTCCCGCTGGGGCACCTGGCCTTATATCCTGTTGGAAGACAGGATACTGGGCTTGATGAATCTTTGGTCTGACCCAGTATGGCTGTTCTTATATTCTTAACATCTTTTAAGCATGGTAGGAACTTTCCCCCCAGCATGCAGTTATGCAGGTGGACTTTTCAAATAGGGTAGGAACAAACAGGTGTGGGCCTTAAAGTAGCCATCTTGAAAGTAGTTGCTGTTTGCTACATGTTCCTTTTTTCGAGCATGGGTTTCCCTTTCTCATTCCTAAGGAGAATGGCATGTTCTCAAAGTAAGAAGCTTTTTTTAACTGTATATGTGTCTGTAAGTGTAGGGAAAATATGACCGTACCTTTACATTTATAAAGGTTTAGTTGGCTTGCATTTGGATTGATCCATTAGTTACAAAGGTCATCCTAAATGAGTACCAGCAAACTGTTTATACCACAGCAACAGATTTACTGTATGGACCATATATACTACCAAAAACTATTTTAGAGAGTGTTACAAGTTTTCATCTGGTCTATTTTTTTTCTCTCTCTCTATCTGTAAAGCCAGGCAACTTAATTATTAAGTGTTGACTTGTATATGGATCAAAAGAAAAGGAAAAATACCTAGTCCATTTAGATCACTTTCATAAACGATGTAAAATAGTCATAAGCGTAAAAAATGTCATAATTTTAAGGGCCTGATATCTTGAGATCCTAGCTAGAATTAAGTGATGTGTGTGTCAGTGTAAAACTAGGATTCTTGCTGTTTCCTTGGTATAAAGCTCTTTTCTAGATTGGCAGAGTCCTGTGATATTGTACTTTAAACTGGTCACTGATAATAACAGTTCTCACCCTGAACCTTGGGCAAATACAGTCTTTTTGGGGAGTAGGATGGGAGGAGGATCATACCATTTTTGGGAGGAAGACAGAAACATTTCTTGCAAGCTGATTTTTCTGAGAGGCAGCTGTTAATATTGGATATAAATTGGTGGGAATCCGGCAGGATTCAAAACTCCATGCTTAGCAGGTGAAATTCACTTCTGTTCAGAGGGCAGCACCAAGCCTTATGGACCACTGAAATTCCACATGAACCCCATTTTCAGATTTCAGGTAATTATTTTGATTCGTGCCATGTGGCAAAGTAATTGTGGAATTAGTAATCCCAGTAAGAAGATCGCAATATATGTTTGTAGGCTATAAAGGATCCCCACTTACTGTAAAGACAAACTTTATAGTGAGAGCTGCAGAAGTGTTTATCATTGGCAACAAAGGTAAAACTCCCACTGACCTAACAGTGCTCCCATTGAAGTCCACGGTAAAGCTCCCATTGGCCTAACTTTGTTCCAAATGAAGTCAATGATGAATACTCCTGGAAACCCCACCCTCTGCTTTCTGCAGAGTGGTGGATTTTCAGCTAGCTTTGTCTGAAATATTGGGAGAATCTGCCTTGCTTATTGCAAAAGGTATTATTTTGAAAAAGACCCAACACCTGACTTCAGACCAGGCCAAGTGTAGCTGTTGGCACGTTTGAGGATGCATCGTAATCAATCCAGTGCTGAGTGAATTTTTCAAAGTCAAAGACAAATTCTCAAATAATAAAAAGAATTTTGTTTGAAATTCAGCCAAGGAGGAAAATATCTTTTCTGTGAGACATGCTTGTCCTGTCCTTCCCTTCCCCCTCACCCAGCTACAGAGCTCTATTTGAAAGAGATTTTTTCATATCTGGAACCCATCTACAGTCTTTCCTAGGAGTTATGCCTTCAAAACAAGAAAATGACACTTTGCCTTCTCAATGGCTGGCTTTCTTCCTGCATTTTTTTTTTTTAAAATGAGCGTTCTTATCACAGTTCTCATCATCTGGTGGGAGAGCTTCAGTAGAATTGAAACTTTCCTTATCAGCTTATGTACATTTGAAAGCGATGACAAAGTCCTTTTCTGAAACCCTTTAAATGCATTAATTATGCATTTGTCTTCATTGCATGGTTAGCTTGAGTTATAACACCAGTGTTGCCCTGAATTCAAGTCCCATCCACACACAAAACCCCTTAACTTTGAGTGTGCTGGTACTTTTTACTCAAGTTAACTCAAGTTACTGGCCTGAGGGGGGGTATAAGCTACAACTATAGCTTCAGTGAGTAGAACTTGTCAGCTGTTAACACAACCACTGCAGTGCGGACACAGGCCACTTCCACCTGAGCGCTGCTGGTCTTCCAGTGCCTTCCCACAATTCTTCCTGGGTGCCCCGGAACGACAGCCAAATTCTCCCACAATTCAATGAGTGCCTCAGCTTACTGTAGCACTGAGTGCCATGGGATGTGATCCCAGAAGTCTTAGTGAGTATAAGAGCTGGTGCTAGCCCACTGGGGGTCCTAAGCAGGAATATTCCCCCACCCATACTAAGAGGCCAGGTTTTATAATAAAAAGCAAATAGGGGGCCCTATGGAACTGCTCAGGGCCCTAAACAATTGGTTAGTGTGCTTATGCCCAGCAAAACTCTGGTGAGTTTTGTGGCCATTGAGGCAATATTGGTATATGGACAGCTACGATGTTTTTGTCTCTATTAATTCTGCCATTGGATGCTATTCTGAAGGTTCCTTGTTCCACTGGGCTACTCCTTAGTCCTATGCTGCATCTCCTCATTAGGGGACATGCTGGAGCACAGTAGCGCTATTGAGGAATCCAGTAAAGAGACAGACAGGCCCACTGAGAGGAAATCGGGGCCTGATACATCATGTACATTGGGGCCCCAACCCATAGCCAGCCTGTGTTCTATTTGCTTATATTTAGCCTATACTTCAGTCTTGCATTCATCATCTCTTCGCTGGTATGCATCAGTCTAATTTATTTACTATTTATTTATGGAGTTATTGGGGTCTTATTTCCACAGACCTTGCACATAGTTTGGGGAGGGCCTCAGTACAGTAGTCGCCTCCCTTTCCCCACCTTTTGTCAGCCCTGCATTGCTTTGTTAGTGGCTGGCAGTGGAGGTGGTGGAGACACGCATGATTGTCTGAACGTGGTGCTGAGGACAGAGTCCAGGAACTCAGTTGAGGTAGTTGCTGCTGGTGCCCATCTCCATTCTGGAAAGGCTGCGTGTCTGGTAATGTAAGTGAATTTGCTGTGACTTACAGGACCTCTCCTGGCAAGAGTCTCATTGAGTCAAAGCTCCATGTGAATGGAAGGATTTTACCATGCTTCTCGTGATTAATCATTCCCAGTTCATGCATTTAGGGCGTGCTAGACCTTCTTCTCCCTTGCTTCTTTCCTGCTTCTGTTTGTCAGCCTCAACTAAGAAGCTAAGATGCATAATGGCGCTGACTCACTAATACTTTCTGTTCTGGTTTGTATTGTGTATTTTCCACGTCAATCGCTTTCTTGCTAGGTTACTGTGATCTCTGCATGCAAATACATGGTTAATGATATGTATGAGAGAGAGAGAGTGTGAGGTGTGTTTGTGTGTGCGTACATGCGTGTGCACAAGCAGGAGTTTGAATAAGAGTCTCTTTTGAAGTGTAAAATGCATGTTATATTATCTGTGATTGCAGCGCTTTCTTTCAGAATAATCATTCCTGTCTATCTGACCCTCACCATATGAATGTTTCCTTTGCTTTCCAAAGTATGATTAATTAAAGGATTTCACAATTTCCCCATATATCTTTTTCTCAGGCTAATCTTTGATTAATAAGAAATGTGAGCATTTGAAATGTCTCTGTTGTGTATTTTTCTTGCATTAAATCTGATAATTATTTATCCCCCTGCTCAATATATTTCCCTTAAGGTATGCTGAATGGGATCTAATCTCTACGCCGCTGGAATCATGAATGTTATCCATTGGTGTGTTAATTATTCCTACTGTGTCCTTTTGAAAACTCCTTCAGTTAGCCTTTATTGAATTGTCTGCACTAATAGCAGAGAGGAGAATCTGATGTAATAGTGTTTCAGACTGCTAAATATCCTTTGTTTTGAGGCAAAAGTGAATTAAATAATTTATCTCCATTACTAATTATGAAAATCTGTAGATTCAAGTGATGGGATGTGCAGAGGAGGTGGGGGTAACCAGGCTTTTAGTTGAAGGTATAGTGATTCACACTTGATTGAAACTGACTCTAAACACCTCTTTCATATCAGTGATGGAGAAGGGGGCTGTGCAGCCAGCTGTCTTGTCACACCGCTTCCAAGTTCCACCCTGAAATGGCTGCCACCTTGAGCTCTAGTGACTTCTGCTCTCGTTACACCAGATGAGGGTCCTGGTCCATTGTGATTAGTGTGAATGTGAAAGACAGAGTGAAAGGTGTTGGCTTTACAGCCCTGGAGACTATCTCCTCTCTCTGTAGGTCTTGGACGGTGACTATGCAAACTTCTTACCAGTTTTATTCTTGAGGGTCTACTCCTAGGGTGGAGATGATCATTCAGCTTCTGTGCTGAGTCAGTCTTTGCCTCCAACTGGGGTGAAAATGAGTTGTTCGTTGTGCTAGATTACCTCAAATCCTAGAAATTCACTCTGCGCTGGGGTCAGAAAAGAGACAGTCACATTGCAGCACTCCAGTGATGCTGTGTTTGGTCACTAATATCATGGGGGACACATTGCCAGATGTCCAAAAAAGGCAAAAGGTTGAGTTATCCATTCCCATCCCCACGCTGGCAGGGAATTTTACTGGGCAGAATATGGACTGTGTGAAAGAGATCCGTACAGCTCAACCTTTCCATTTACATTCTGTCAAATCCAAGACCGGCAGCATGCCAGAAAGAAGAATATGCTGCCAATTATGCGTGTTTCAAAGAATACAAAAAAATTGGTTTTCACCACATTTTCACTGAACGCAGAGAATGTTTGCCACCAGATGCTAATCAGTAATCAATGCTTTGTACCCACAGAACAAGGACATGAAGCTGTATTTAACCTCGCATGGGCACAATAAGGGTTGCACTTCATCTGCTAATGTAAATAGCAATTTTCCTTGAATGATCTGACCTCATTTATTGTTGGATACTTACTAGAAACTGGACATTTGACTCATGTACTTGAGACTCTTATTTGATTCTATCATAGTAATTTGTTTCCCTATTATTTGCAATATTACGTATTTCGGGAGAGTGGGGAAATTCACTAAAAGAAGACACAGTTCTCATCCTGATCAGAGAAAAGGGCACATTGATACACACAAGATACATACAGTGATCGTTAATGGGGGTAATTTAGTTAGCCCCACAGTAAGGATTTCTCAGGTAATTCTTTCTGTATGAGAAAAGATGGAAAAGCTAATGTAAAAAGGTTGCCACCTTTTAGAAAGTGTTTTCAAGGTCTGAGAGCTGAGAAACTCAAATACATGGGAGTTGTATTCCTACTGACATCTTTTCTTTTCTCTCCTTTTTTCTTCTTCCCTCCTTTCCTTATTCAGACCGGGAATGTCAGATAAAATATGTCCTAGGACTGGAGAGAGAGTGTGTGTAACAGAGGGAAGCTACATGAAAAAAAAATATACTCCAATGATGAGCCTCAACTTGTGAACAGGTTTGCCAATTTCCAACGGCATTAATAGGGGAAAAAGAGGCCGGGGTGTGAAGTTTGGACTCTCTGTTGGATGAGACATCAAGGGTGCCCATGAAAACGAAAGAAAGGAAAAGGCTGTTTAATCAATAAAGTTGCTCTGTTTTACTTTTTTTTAAAAAAACCAAGTTTTGGCTGAGCTCATAAACGAGGCTAACATTTAACATATAAAAGAAGCAGCTGTGTCTCTTGAACACGCCATGGAACGAGGAATGAGACGGCAATGTGGCAGGGGTAGAAGGAAGGGCTAACTGTGCAACAGGGTGCGTTCACCAGTTATGATGCTTAAATGCTGGACACAGTTAGGGACTCGGAATGCGCAACACTTAAAGAATTAAAGCAAGAGGTAGCTGTTGGTCTGCATTAATTTCAGACCATTAAAATCGTCTTACCGTTCTGCATCCTAGAGGGGAGATGAGGCTAATTCCAGTGCAGGAGAAAAGTAAATGAGTAGAACAAACGGTGTGAAGTGACCAAAGGGGCAGGAGGTTTGAGGGCCTGTGTGTTTGTGCAGATTCTGTCACGGTGGAGTGTTCAGTCAGTTTTTAATTTTTCCCAGCAGCAAGAGGTGAACGTCCTCATCCCTCTTCCAGTCCAGAGAACAGGGATGGCAAAGGAAGATTCCTCCCCAATGCGCAGCTGTAAGAAAAATGTGAAGGGACTGGAATCAAGCCTGTTTTGGAAAGGCTCCTTGAAGCTTATGAAAAGTAGGCCCTTGAGACTGTTCAGGCGTTGGTGAGAAGAGTGTACCCTAGAGCAGTCTGTAGCCTTACACCGGGTTGGCATCGTGACATGCAGGAGAACTTGTAGGAGACAGAGGGAGGTGGCTGATGGCTCAACCCCAGGGGCACTGGAACAGTTTGTTTAGTGGGGGTGCTGAGAGCCACGGAACCAAACCCTGGGAATGATGGAAAGTACGTCAAGATGGAGGTGTGCCAACCCCCCGCCCCACCCCACCTCTACTTCCAGCACCTGTGCCATTGCTAAGGCTCCGTGTTTATCACGGAGGTTGCAGAAGTCATGGCTAGCTGCTTGGGCAGCCTTGGGGACAGCCCTGAAGCCAGCCGCACCGCTGCTCTGGCAGCCCCGGGTAGTGGCTGATGCGACTGGCTGCAGGGACCACCTGACCAGCGGTCTCAGTGGGGGGCGGGCGCAGCCACAGCTCAGGGGCTCCCGGAAGCGATCCTGGGGCAGCCAGAACAGCCACCGCTGCCCTCCTGGGGCTTTCCTTCCATCCCCCCACCCCTGGCAGCTGCCAGAGCAGCCACTGGCCTCCCGGGGCTTCCCTCACCCCCTCATCAGCGATGGCCAGATTAGTAGCAGCCCCCCTGGGGCTCTGTCCCACCCCTGCAGTGGCAGCAGGCCCCTGGGGCTGCATCCACTGCCCACAGCTAGTGCCATGGGCTCCCTGGGGCTCTCCCCACAGCTGGTGCCATGGTCTCTCTCCCCCTACTGCACCCCTCTCACAGTACCACCCCCAAGATTCAATGAGGGGTATTTATGGTAGAAGTCATGGTCAAGTCACGGGCTGGGATTGTTCATTATTTGCCCATGACCTGTCCATGACTTTTACTAAAAATGCCCGTGATTATATCGTAGCCTTAACCACTGCATGTCATTCCACTGCGGTTGTGTGAATCTATTTCCCATGTACACTCTGCACTGGTAAAGACGTCCCTGGTGGGGTCAACAGCGGCGATTGAACCCTGGACCACAGGATCTCTGAACAAATGAGCCGCTGCTGCTTTGAACTCTAGGATCAAGTCCCCCTCTTGTAGCTTGGACTCAGTAGCAGACTTGTAGACCTCCTTGCACGGTCCAGCTACAAGAGGGGGACAAGTCCCCTACACTGGAGTTAGCTAACATGGATTCCACACCTCAGAACAACTCAATTGCAACAAACATAGGACCAGATGCTGCTCTCAGATGCAGGAGTGCAGCCCCAATTACATCAATAGCGGTACTATTTAAACACCACCCTGATGATGTTACTGAAATGAAAGGGGTTTAACTGAGTGCTGAGTTTGACATATATTGTTGTCTGTCCTTATATCCAGCCTTGGCGTTTATACTGCACTCATATAATAGCTAGGTATGCATTCCAAGGGGTTGTACTTCCTTGGGGTCTGTCTCCATTATTCATGTGCATTAAGTTAGTTAATTTATCTTGTCAACAAAATCAGCCCTTTTATCATTGTCTTTACTCCAGTGGTCTAGTCAATGATTGCATAGGGTGTCATTCTGGCTCCCTCAGATATGTTTGTCTCACTCTTTATATACTCCTCATTTGCCACTTGTTTTCTGTTACTGCCTTTGGCAACTGGTTCTGTGATTCAGATTTGTGTGTGTGTAAAGAAATTCTGCCAGAATTGATGATGGACTTTTTTCCTTTTCATAACTTGAACTACCACCTTGCTTTTTTGGAGTTGTTAATAACCAGCTAGCTAATTAGGGTTCTTTGCTCCTTTCCTTACTTGGCACCAAAGTTTAGTAGCTTAGGGAGATTATTCCAGTTTCAGTATTCTCTTCTTAGAATGTGCAAACCAAATTGTTCAGGATAATTTATAAGTCACATACTCCTGGTCTTTGGTTAGCATGGGTACATGGCAATTTTGTTTTTCAATTTATTCCATTTCTCTACTGTCTTTCCCACACTGTCTCAACCCCATCTAATTTTACCCAGAAGAACATTCATCCTATCAGAGTTGTTTGAGGGGAGTTAATATTTTATTTTTTGGACATAAAGACCTGCTGGAGAGGGAAAGAATGCTTGACCTTACCACCTTGTCCCTTCTAATTTAATCTCATTCATACCTTCCTGCTTTCACTCTCAGTGTCTCTTCCCATAAAAACACCTTTACTCTCTTTTATGCTCATTTATGCTGCTTGCTATGATTTTACTTAATAATTTTGTATGCAGTAGGCCAGATTGTGCCCTCAGAGATACATATGGAGCTCCCGTTGACTTGTTTCCTGCTCTAGACAAAACGTATAGTGGCTGCAGATGAACAGCACCGAATGGCAGAGTGGCATGGATAGAGGCATGATACTAAGAAGACTTAGATTCACTCACAGCTATGCCACTAACCTTTCTGTGCCTCTTTCTCTACTATACAAATAAAAATTTGCTAACAAATGACCAGTAGTGATATCTGAGATAACAGCAATTATTTTTTATTCTACATGGAATTTCGCAGTGTGGTAACTGCTGTTAAATGTTGATGTTTTCGGTGACTACTGTGATATATGCTGCTTGTATTTCCTGTTTAATTTTAACAGTGGGCTGGATTCTCATAATCTCAGACAAGCTGAATAGCACCTTATTCCACAAGTGGTCCTATTGGATTTTTGGAGGCATAAATGGAAGAAGGTACCAATCAATGTGGCTGTAAGTCTTGGAATCTGGCCCTTAAATTGTGTTCTCTGGTTTACCGTATTAGACTTCACTGACACCTTTCATTATTACAGCTATTATTAGGTCCCTCAGCCTAGTAGTGTTCTTCAGTGTTGGTTGATACATACACACATATAATTAGAAATAAATTCTCTTCCAGATTCACTAACCTTTGCTTCTGAGCTTACATTCTCCACTTAGTGTATCTAGGGGATGTGTGTCTGATCAAATATGATAGATTGGGGGTGATTCTGTCCATAGTTGATATACAGTAGAATAAAGTTAAGAGGGAATTATAAAGTAATATAATTGCTTTTCCTTTTAAATCAGACTGAGCTGGATTCAGATTGACACCTTCAACCAGGACATTTAACATGCAAATACTAACTAAACCAAGGAGCATGCTGAATGAGGAATGCTTATTTGGAATTAAGACCTGAAGGCAGATAACTATTGACATCTTAAAAAGGAGTCAGCTAGGCCTGACTTTCCAAGATATGGAGCATCCCTAGCTCTCTTTAAATTCAGCTGGAATTGTGGGTGTTTGGCACTGCTGAAAATCAGGCTATTCAGCAGAACGTGCAAATCGGGATCAGGTCACCTTAAAACTGTTGAAGCTGCCTCAGCGGAAAGAAAAGCCAAAGGAGCAGTTGAAATGCTAGGTTCTGAGAGAGGAAATTGCGAAATAAAACCACAGCTACGGGAGGTGGCTGTCAGAGGCTATGCAGGCATCAGGAAGATTATGGCCTTCGCTTCCTAGCTTCGCTAACTCCTTTGACAAAATGAAAAAAAAAGGGCCGTGTTAAACCAAAGACCAAATTGCTTTGATTAGTACAGAGAAATAGAGATCAAGAGGCCTTTTGGAAACAGTCCTGGGGAGCGAAGACAGGAGGCCTAGGAAACCTTCCAGAAGTGATTAGCAGACAACCTTGGGCGCGGGGACATGGTCTATGCCACCTGGGTATGTAAAAAAAGCCAGGAGTGTTAGAAAGAAGAGCCCAAAGGTTAAGTGAAAATATCCAGTTCTGCACTAGAGCTGAGGTTTTCAAAGCTGCCTTGGGGATTTGGATGCCTGGTTTCTGACAACTGGGCCTCCATATCCCCTTGGCAGCTATGAATATCACAGCCTACCAATGTGGACTTCCTCTATACAGGCGAGTCACATCTTACACGGAGGTTATGTTTCGCGGTCAGCACGTAAAGCAAAAACCGCGTATAGTCAAAACTTATTGAGTTTAATGGTGAGCAGAATCGCCCACCCTACAGATACAGTTTTTAAATTTTTATTTTTCCCTTTTTTGTCTCTTTTTTGCTGGCCGCGTAAAGCTGAAATCATACACCTTAAATGCGCGTAAGATGTGACTCTCCTGTACCATTTTTAAACAAAGAAGGGACTGATACCAGGGAAGGGGGAGAGCCTGGAAGCCAAGTGGAGAAAAGAGAAAAGACTCCAAAGGTGGGAGGTAGAGCGCTGGATGTTGGAGCACCTGAAAAATGCAGCGATCAGGAATTAGACTGAAAAAGAGTCTAAAATGGGGGTGGGGGGGGGCAGGGGAGATGTAAATGGAAGAAAATTGAGCTGGTCCCTAAGTAGGTTTGAAAAGATAAACAAGACCATGAAATATCAGTAAGGGATGCCACTGTGTGAGATCATTTATTCCACTGGTGACTGACTGGAGGAATAGGGGAGTGAGGCAGTATAGCATGCACCTGGTGGTTTGTTTTGCATGGGTAAGAAAGGTGATAAGTAGCCATTCAAGAGGAGCTGGGGCTGTGTGGGAGCACTGTCTGCTCTAATTCAGAGTCTCATCCTTGATTTCCCCTTCTAAGTACTATTGAAGTACAAATAATTATAATAAATAACATCTGTCCTCTTAGAGGATCCCAATGTACTTTGGAAACAAGGGATCAAATTAAAAATTCAATAGAGTTGAATCCTTAAAATGCCAGGTCTAAATTTGGCCATGTCTGTATTGGCTTTGTGGTGGAACAAGGCAATTATTTAAAAAGTAGATGGACCTGATTCTTCTTTCCCTTGCACTGGTGTAAATCAGGAGTTACTTGGCTAAACTGAATAGACTTTTCCCCGGGCAAAACTGTTAAAAGTATGAGGAGAATCAGGTCTTGCATGTTTGGATGAGGAAAAAAGTAAGAATAACAGGTCCATAGAATCATAGAATATCAGGGTTGGAAGAGACCTCAGGAGGTCATCCCCTGCTCAAAACAGGACCAACCCCAACTAAATCATCTCAGCCAGGGCCTTGTCAAGCCAGGCCTTAAAAACCTCTAAGGATGGAGATTCCACCAGCTCCCTAGGTAACCCATTCCAGTGCATCATCAGTTAAAACAAGGCCCAGCGTCTGATCTCAGGTACACTGTTGTATCTGACAGCATAATTCACCCACAACTGTTACTTTTCTAGTGGTGACATATGGCCTGTAGAGCTGTTTGGAACATTTTCACTGAAACATGCTGCTTCGTAAAGCTGAAATATGTCAGGAAGGTTTTTGCGAGCAAGGGAGGAAATATCTAGAGCCTAGTGGTTAGAGTACTTGCATGGGTTCTGGGAGATTCACGTTCCAGGTTTGGAGTGAAAAACTCTACTGTGACTCAGGCAGAGTAATAACTAGAACTTCGGTCTCCCATATCCCCAGCAGTACGCTAACCACCAGGCTACACAGAGTGACCCACACTTTCCTGCTTCTGTTTTGGGAAAAACATTCAAGAAGTTTTGTTCCACTGCTGAATAAAAACAAGTTTCAAAACCTCAAACGTTGATGTGCAATGGAATTGGCTCCTCACTAGCTGCCATGGTCTGTGATCTTGCATGCTTTGCTCGGTGCCAGTCTAATAGAAACAGTGGCAAATGGAAGCGTTAATGCCTGCAGTGTCACAAAGGCAGAGCTGCGTTATCTTGTGACTTCCTGGAAGATACGTTAATGAGTGTCTCTCCTGAATCACATGTCATCTTTTCCTGTCTGATTGGTTTCTCCCAAAAAACGAGGCTAGCTTTGCAGAAAAAAAAGAAGGAAAACATGCAAAAAAGATTTTTTTTTTTCCAGGCTCGAATACTTTTTTAGATAGCAATATACAGAATATTTTTTATATGTAGAGGAAAAAATATTTCTGTGTTGGGAGGAAATAAATATGCTCTGAGATCAAATGGAAACAAAGACCAAAGAAGTGAGTTTTGAATATATCCTAATGCAGGCTGAAAAATATGAAGACAGACCATAAATGATATACCAGACATGGCACTCTGCTTACAAATTGCAATTCTAAATGTCATATGCTGTAAGTCTTTCTTACTCACCCCACATAATTCACAAGGGAGAACTTTTCTTTTTTTCTCTGAAATGAATATTATTCTCTAGCCGATATCCAAAATAAACAGCTTCGGTTGCCATTTTACCTTCTTCGGTGTCTCAAACCAACTGCACAAATAGCATCTTTCTGCAATCTAGAAATCCAAAAATCTTAGTCTTTTGCTTCTGATAACCTCCAAATTTTGATTAGGATATGTTATTTCTTACTGCTATTAGAAACTAGATCAATGCTGCTCCGTTTCTACTGTAGGTTTTACCACTCCATGCATATGTCAGGAATATTTTTATCTTCCTTTTTTGAATTCCCTCTTAATCATATCACAATGCATCTTTTCCAGATCTATAGTTTTATTGAGTGGGGTTTATAATCTTTGCAGAACTCCTAGCCAGTCATATCCATAAAGAAATGAAAAAACCTGGTATTCACATCACTTGATTTGGTTGGATTTTTGGACTCTGCAAAGATTAAAAACACAGTAAGATTTGAGAGCATCCTAGAGGGAATATAGAGGCTGCTATTAATATGTTCTTCCTTTGAACAGAACTGATCTAAGGGCTTGGAAATGGAGGAAAAGTGACTGTTTAAAGCAATAGACAAGGCTGAGATTTTTGGAGACATAGCACAGAATATCAGAGTAAAAAGGAACTGTTAGTGATATGAGATAATGCAGAAGTCACCACTAAGGCGAACCACCATTTATATGCATGCAGATGGGTAAAGAAATCACAGAAAAAATACTATATATGAAGGAGTAGTACCCTGGCAATGTTGAAAGATTGTGTTTTGCACAACTGAATGGGGAGTGAAAGTGGCTTTGCATTATGGCAGCTGGTGTGTCATATGTCACAAGATGCCTCCGCTGTCATTCTCACACACCACTTGTAAGGACGGCTGCAGGCTCTGAGGACAGTTTCCCCTTCACCTCTTTGGCCCAGCTGCTCAAGCTGCTCGTTCTACTTCCGAGCCAGACCTAGGGTTCCTCTTTTCATTGACCCTCTCTTTCCCTGTGGCTTCCTTGTGGAATATGGGGCTGACACAACCACTTTCTGGTCTTGAGCGGCCGCCTAATCCATTCCCAGAAGGCAGTCATGTTGCGAGGCAGTATCAGAAGAGGTCTAGAGAAACAGAAGGGAGCAAATGGGGAGGGGAGACTGGACGACTGGGAGAAAGGGCAAAGTGCGAGCCCAGAGAAAGACAACAGTGAAGGGAAAAAGATGGGAGAGAAGCTGGGACTGGGAAAGGAAAAGGGAGGAAAGAAAAATATTGCGGTGGCAAGTTGGTCTTGTCAGGAAACCAAGGTTCCATTCCCAGCTCCGCACTCTGGTTTGCTGTGTGACCTTGGGAAAGTCTCCTCAGGTCCCCATTATTGACCCAACTTAGAAGTGGGTACTAGCACCCAAAGAAGCTTGAATGGAAATTATTAGATTACTTCTAAATTTGTAAAGAATCAGAGGGGTAGCCGTGTTAGTCTGGAATTAGTCTGCATCCAATGAAGTGGGTATTAGCCCATGAAAGCTTATGCTGTAATATGCTCTAATGCTTTAGGTAGTTTTTAAGGTGCCACAGGACTCTTTGTCACTTCTAAATTTGTAGTTCACACATAACCAGAAGGGACCACTGTGAATATTTATTTAATATCAGGGTTGGAAGGGACCTCAGGAAATCATCTGGTCCAACCCCCTGCTCAAAGCAGGACACATCCCCAATTAAATCATCCGACAGAGTTTTGCTCCATGTCTCTAAATGGCCCCCGCAAGGACTGAATTCACAATCCTCCCCGTGTCATCTAGTCTGACCTCCTACATCACACGAATCATAGGACTTCCTTGAGTTAATTCCTGCTTGAACTACAGCATCTCTTTTAGAATATCATCCAAACTTGATTTAAACATTTCTGGTGATGGAGAATCCATCACAACCCTTTGAGTTGTGCCATGGATCATTAACCTTCACTGTTAAAAAAAAAATGTTCTGTATTTCAAGTGTGAATGTCTCTAGTTTAATTTCCAGCTTGTCTGCTAGACTGAAGAGCCCAGTATCAACTGCTGGTTCCCCTTGGAGGTACTTATAGATCAGGACCCCTTCACCTTCTGTTTGTTGAGCTAAACAGGGTGAGCCCCTTGAGTCGATCACTATAAGATGTGTTTTCCAACCCTTTTGTCATGCTAGTTGCTCGTCTCTGATTTATCATTGTCCCTCTTTAACTGTTGACATCAGAAATGGACCCAGTATTCCAGTATATGTTGCAATGATGCCAAGAGGTAGAGGGGAGAGAGCTTAAATTCAAAACAAGCTTGTTTCCTTCATGCATTCATGTCCACAAAATTGTAGCTCAAATAGTACTTAACAGCAAGATTGTGAGAGGCCCCTGTATGTTTGCAAGGAGCTTTTGTCCCCCTTGTGTCACAGTTGCAGCCATTGCATTCAGGGGAGCATGGGATCTGCTCCTTTTGGTGCCTATTGGGGGGCACAGTGCCTTAAGGTAGCAGAAAGAGATTGGGAGGAGGTGAACCATAACTCCCGTACTGCCTCCTTGCTGACCAACTAAATTGGGGGAAAAGGTTTGCACAGTCCTGCTAAATCCCCACGTGCTTTCCTGGGACAGAATCCCATCCTGGAGTCCCCTGCTCAGGTTAGTGTCTAAATATTGTGATGTGGCCCTTGGCATTTAACTAGAATTTACAATGACTCTGTGGCTATCTCTGACCCACTTCCTACCTGTCGTGTTCCTGTGGATGCTAGCTGATTTTGAAACAAATGTAAAATGTTTCGTTGGAACCTTACTCGTTATTCCAAGTACATTTTTAAAGTTTAAAAGAGACAGACACAAAACCCTCCAGCAAAGTTAAAATTACAAAACTACAGATGGTCTGGAACTAAAACCCTGGATCAAAACAATTCCAGACTTCAAGGGAGTTCAGGCTATTCAATTCTTTATGGTTTCTTATATTGTTCTCATCTTAATAGCTGAGCACCTTCGTGTACTTAAGCAAGGTGGCTAACATCTGTCACGTTTGTTCTCCCATCCTTTTGCCAAGGGGGAGAAGTGTGTCTTGTTTTGGTAGGGTGGTTTATTTAAGTGTATATGTTGCTATGTATTTACCTTGGCGAAGGCAAAGTCAAAGAAATATGCCTGGGGCTTGGAGCAGAAGGTGGTGTGGTTTGTGTTGGCCCTTCATTCCTGAGGAAGTTCATTCCAGAGTCTCTGACTGGCCCCTGAGAAAGTTCTGTGTTCTGCACAGATAGTCCTTGCCCATATTGCAGAGAGTTCCTTTGTGCCAGAGCAACATAACTGTCAACCGGGGTCTTCATCCCAGAGCTTTTGATGGTTTTTTAGAACTTCTGGACTTAGGTCAGAGAGAACTTTGAAGATAAATACTGAGACTTTGAACTTGATGTGATGTTCTGTGGGAAGACAGTACAGAAAGTGGAAGACTGGCAGTGGGCTGTGTTGCTTAGGGGATGCGCTGGAGTATTCTATATTAGTTGGAGCTTCCTAAGTGCTGAAGGCTTCATGCCCAGATCTGTTGCATTGCTGTAGTCCAGGCGAGAAATGACAAAGGCATGAATAACTGGGGCCAGGTCATCATCTGCCAAGAAGGCACAGAGTCTCCTAACCAGCCAAAGATAATAGCAGCATCCACGAGTAAGACTTTCTCTGTGAGAGCTTAACATTCATAGAATCTCAGAGTTGGAAGGGACCACAGGAGGTCATCTAGTCCAACCCCCTGGTCAAAGCGCGACCAATCCCATTTTTGCCCCATATCCCTAAATGGCCCCATAAAGAATTGAACTCATAAAGCTAGGTTTAGCGGGCCAATGCTCAAACCAGTGAGCTATCCCTCCCACATTGCTGAAGAATGGTAGAGCTGTGTGTCATGTGCATATTGCTCGCCCTTGAATCCATGTTGTCTGAGCAGTTCACCTAGTGGTTGCATGTGGATGTTGGAAACGACCAGAGAAATAACTGATCTTTGTGGGACTCCACAAGTGGTAAAGAAGCCGTTTCCCATCACTAGTCGTTGGGTGTATCCTTCCAGGGAAGAACTCACAATCTTAAGAGCACTGTTTTGGACCTCCACCACCTCTCTCAGGAGGTGAACCCAGCACCAAATCTGAACAATGTAGCTGTCTCTTCTTTCTGTAAAGGCCAAAGCAAACCCCTGGATCAGGCCACACTCAAACTGGAACTGGATTTATGTCTGAATCTGAATTTTGCAGGCCCATTGCCAACAGGCAGTGACAAAATACATTAAAATAAACTAATAAAAGGCTGTTGGGAAAAACATGTGAATCAGACCTAACCTATGCAGGAGCTGGTCTGGCACCACTTACTGACAGGTGTAACTTTACTCACATTAGTAGTCCTATTAACACTCATTTGTTTTAAACGCACTGGAACAGAGTCACTTCTCAATCTTTACACCACTGTCACTGCATTGAGTTAATGACCAGAGAAATGGGCCCAGTGACAGTATCCATGTTTGATCTGGTAATAAAAAAAAAAGCTTATCAAAATAGCAACTGTTTTATATTCTTATTCTGATGGAGGCCTACATTAAAAGCTATGTCTCATAGTCCAATTAAATGTGAAAGAGCTGCCAAAACTGCATATATAAATCCCAGTGATCTAATATATTTTCAACAAGTAATTAAAAAATGGAGGAGAGATGTTTTCGCACTCCATATTAGGAAGAATGGCAAAAGGTTAGTTTATTTTAGCATACAAGTGATGCAGAGGTATCTGTTTGGTAAACAAAATATGAATATTTTTGATGCATTTGGAGAATTTGTTAATATTTTAAGTTAACTATGATTCCATATCAGTATCAGTGAAATAAATTTGTTCAATTTAATACCCAGTATTTTCCTGAGGCATTTGCTTTTGAAGGCATTTAGATGTCTGTCTGTACCTTGGGTGGATTCCAGCGTTCTCATCCATATGTTAAGATGAAAATAACATTTGAGTTGAAGATTTGTTGTTTCGTCTTTCGGGTGTAGATTTTCAATGACCATATCTTGTTTAAGCTGGTGAACAGAGCTTCCACCTTGCCAGTTTGTGACACAATTTCCTTCTTGATATCCTTATTAGCTTGCAAATTACTCTCAAGCTATGTGAATTGAGTCACCTCCTTTGCCTTGTGATGTAGCGTTCGATTTGGGAGTTGCTGGGGTTCTCATTAGATTTGTTTTTCATAGCTGATTATTAACCCCATCGTTTTGACTATGCTGGCAGCCTTTCAGTCTTTACTCATGCATTGGTTTGAGCTGTCACTTAGAAGAACTACGGCATCAGCAATATCTAGATTTTCTAGTGTACTGTTAAGCAACCTGATGCCTGTGTTGTATCAGTCTACACTTTTATTTCGCATAATGAAGTCCCTGACTGGCTGTCTGAAATATGTTAAACAGGAGAACGACAACTAAATAGTAACAAATGACAAAGAGGGCCCAATCCAATGCCCATGGAAGTCAGTGGAGACACTCCCATTGGGTCAAAGGGCTTTAGTTCAGACCCATAGTGAACAGTGGATAGAGAAGAGAGTATGGAATTAGTTGGACATGAAATGGTGTGACGATCATGTTCTAGACACATCAAAGGGTCTGAACCCCAAAGAATAAGCCCTTAAATCAAGCAATGGCATGCAGTATTACTGAACTAGAAAAGTATCTCAAATAAGATCTTATGTGTAAATTGGTGACACTCTGGTCAGGAATATCATTGCATGATGTACGTGTTGGTTATGTATAAAGAGTTGTATGTGTGTGTTGGAAATGTGTTCTTCAAATGTGTTTTGGAGGCATTGAATAGCTAAAACCTGCCTTAGACAAAGGAATGTGGATTTACCTGTCTGGCTTGACTGCAGGCAGAAGAAAATAAATGTATATTTGTTCACTAAGCTGCTGCCTATATAGACACTGGGGAACAGAGTCTTCACCCAAGGAAGTCTTCCGGGCTCTTGGGAAACATAAAAGCAGCCAAAAGACATTCTCGTTATCCATCACTTAGGTAACAAAGGGGACAGCATTCTCTGATTATGTGAATGCTTCATCCTCTGGTCTGGAGCACTAGGAATGCTGGTAACTTGATGTAAGTGAGAAAACTGCCTAGAAAAGATGGAAACTTGCTACGATTAAGTTTGAGTCACTAAAAAACACATTTTGTTTTGTTTGTACCCATATCTGCCTCTTTCTCTTGCTTAGTATCACTTAAATCTCTATTCTTTGTAAATAATCTTACCCGTAGTTTTACTATAAACCATCTCAGTGACGTTCTATTGAAGTAAAGGGTGAGTCCTTAGTTAACCTAAGAGGCTGGCATGTGTACTGTCTCTTGGGAGGTAGCAAACTTAATTTTTGTGAGAGTCTAGTGAGTGGGACTGGATGCTTCAGGGAGCTGTCTCTGGGGAACTTGGGAAGAGCGGTTCACTGATTGTTACCTGGCAGATTCTCTAAGAGTTTGCTGGTGAATTGGGCAGACTGGTGTGGCAGTGAGTTGACACAGTCTAAACTCCAGCAAAGCTCTCCTTTGCGGAGGCTAAAGGGGAACACAATGGCTTATGGTCCTGGGCATCTCAAATGGATATTCCTGTTGAGGGAAACCCACTCCATCCATGTAAATTCAGAGTGTTTGAGCTCTGTGAAAGGAGTGTGAAGAAACAGGGCCTAGGGTGGATGGTTACTGCATTCTGCTTAGCCTTCCCAAAACCCACTTCTGGCTGGTATTCCAGCAGACAGATTGGCGTAGAGGTGTTAGCTCTTCATCAGCAGTTGAGTGAAGCTGCAAAAGATGATCCCAGTCCCTTATCTTACCCTGCCCCCAACTCTTGGCTTTCACTCTGAGTTACACAGTGGTGGTACACCCTGAATAGTAGCTGCATAGCTATTCCCCCAGCATAGCCCCATCCCCCACCCTCCAACGCAAACCCTACAAGTCCCCTAACATTAGTGAGAACAAAAAAACATTCACACAAATGTTCACAAATAGCAAATAATAAGAGTTGCAAACACAGTCCAATTGAATAGCCTTTCAGAACAGGAGTTAATGTTTGCAAACACTCTTCTGGCAGCATTTGACCAGCTGTAAGTAACATTCCATTGAGAGCACCAAAACATTTCTATGGAAAATCATTCTGTTGTGCAAGAGCAGTTGCACTCAATGGGCCAGATCCTCAGCTGATGTAAAACATTGTAAAGTCAACAGGGCCTTGTAGTTCCATCAAAGTTAGTGGAGCTATGCTAAATTACACCAGCCAAAGATCTGGCCCTATAGTGGGCTAATTTCTCTAACTTCTATTACATTAGTCACTTGGAGGTCTTAACACCTGCGTTTCCCATTGGAATCGCTGGATAATTACAGGTGTTCTTCACTTTATGCGATCAAGCTTTGGGAGGTGAGGGTGTGCGGCACCTTGAAAGAGGCACTTGACACCTTGCAGGATTGGGCCCTTAAACCGCCAACAGGAAAATATTATCGTGTATTTGAGCCTGCAAGGCCATGTTCTATTCACCCTTGCTGCATATTTAAAATGCCATCTGTTGGAAACTTACTCAGGTAGCAGTTTCTTTAAGCCATTCTGTGGCCATGTGTAACATTGTACTTATGATGTGACTTGGCTGACATCTATTCTCTGGGAGATAATGGTTTCTAATTGTGTGATGTTCTTGTCTAAGTCAGAATTACACATTTGATCAGCACTTCTGGGTTTTTTAAATGGCAAAGGGAATAAGGAAGGGGGTGAGGGCTGTGTGTGTACGTACAATGTGTTCAACTTGATGACTAGGGACTCTAGGTTGTGATTTAAAGAAAAAATCATAGGGTGGCATTCACTGGTGAATAGGTTACATTTATGGAAATTGCGAGTAAAACACCATGTAATTGGTTTGTATCCCAAGCTATTTTTTATCTTTCAAATACATCCTGACGTCTTTACCCTGGCAAAACTACCATCGACTTAAATTGGGAGTTTTGTCTGAGTATGACGTGCACATGGATAGATGCACATAAAAATACATACACGTCTCTGAAAAAATAAAGCCCGGACCAATCTCCATTCCCGCTGATCAAGAGATGCACTCACATTGAAGATTACAATCTCATCTGGTTTAAAGACCTCAACATTTGCTCCATCAAGAAAAATGGAAATGCTGGGATGAATGGGAACTGTTCTGATGACAGCATTTTCAGGATTCAGGCGCCGTATAGACAGAACCTGAGAATTCACTTGTATAACCTTAGAGATTGTGCTGGCTGTTAGCTTGCCATGCAGATCAACCACAAGCTATGCACCTCTGTATATCCTAAGGGGGATATTTGTTGTTTCAACAGTTTATCCCATATACTGTGCCAGCCTATTCCAAATACCCAAAAGTCAGATTCACGAGTCTGGGATCCTCATCTCAACTTCCCTTAATCTATGGGAATCCGTTGTTCAGGTTTGGGCCTATTGCTAATCAAATGCAATGGGCATTTTACGTTGTTTTTTTTTAAATATAAAGGACTCTACAACTTCTGTGACAAATCTGACCAAACTTCCACTCTGACTGAAGAAAATTAAGCTTATAGTTGACTACAATCCTAAAGCTATCACAAGTGTTTAGACCAGCGGTGTCCAATAGAAATTCAATGCTAGCCACACTGCTAGCTGCACTTTTGGTTTTGAATTTTTCTTATTAGCCACATTATAAAAAGGCCACAGGCATTAGCCACAATTCAATAGCCTGTTAGCCACATGTGGTTAGTGGTGAATGTATTGGACACCGCTGGTTTAGACGATCATCTACACATCTGATATTTAATTATAGGCAATAAATAATTAATAGCATTGCAGTCAGGGACATAAAGAATGGTTCGACAATCTGTACTTCTGAAGAGCACAAGAACAGGTACCAGTCAGTAGCCTCACCAGCTCTATTCCTGTGTCTTCTGATAGCAAAGCTGTAAATACCTGCTTGCCTTCAAGCCTCTGTGAATGTTGCTTTGTTTTCGTGTTTATAACTGGATTGGCCTCATGAGATTTAACCTTATGTGACTGGATCTATTCATGGAAGATTAGATGACAAATCCTATTGGGTGAGACTAAACTAGATCTGATGTAATCATCATTGTGAATGCATCTCTTGATTGACTGTAATGGAGATGGTCAGAGCACTGTTCCCTCAGAAGAGGGAGTTTGTGTGTGTATGTGTGTGTGTGTGCATAGATATCTATCTGCACATGTCCAAAAAGGCCCAATTAGCCTTAATTGTATTTTACCATTAGAGACCACCCTGACTTATCAATCTCACCCTTTTGCACAACTGATGCCTCCATCCCTGTTTTGAAAACAGTCACTTGTATTTTTCCAGGCAGCATGGAGGTGTTTAGTAGTGATTAAGCCTTTTCAGATGCAAAAAGGACACCAAAGAACTCAAATGTGCTAAAGTCCTCAGCTTAGTAAAGTGTAAGTATTTGGTGAGTATATTATAAAACTAAAAACACAAAAGTTAATTTTTCTTTCATTTTTTATGAAAGTGCCAGATTGACCAATGTGACCAAATAGGTCAAATTTCAAAGGCAAGGTTTTCAAAAACAATGATTTTGGGTGCCTATATTTTTTTAGTTGCTCAGCTTAAGGTGCCTTGAAGGGGTCTGATTTTCACAAAGTACTGAGCACCAACCTTTTGAAAATCATGGCCTGTTAAGTTGGGCACTAAAATCTCAGCCCCAAGTCTTTTGCCTACTTATTGCACATGGCACGAGCAATTGCAGTACAAGTTTCCCCACGATGCCCTTGCCAGTACACCACAAACTCCTGCGGAAGGGCTTACCCACAGAAGTCAGTCTTTGTGCACACTGAGAACCTGATGTTGAGGTCATTGAAAAGACACCTGTTGATTTTAATTGGCACTGGCTTAAATCATTCTCCTGACTCTATCAACATAGATGCCAATTGTAATGGTAACTTTTCTGGTGGGGCTGAGACCACAGACTCCTATCACAGGGTCTCTAATAGAGATGACAGAGTAATGACTTTCCATCTCCACTAATCATGATGGGATTTAAACCAATGACATAAAAGTCTCTATATAACCTTATCAGCTCGCTGAACCTCTCTCTGGGTCAGAGTGAGGACCGTCAGTCACTTCTGACATGGCCTGCAGTTGCTGTCTGAGCAACTGAAACAAAAGAAGGAAAAGGAACCGTTTTACTAACATCTTCTTTTTAGCTCAGATAAAATACAGTTTACATGTTTTATGAGATTAATGTCCCTCGCTCCTGATTACAAGAATCTGATCAGCATGTTAATTAGGATTTTTTTTTAAAAAAAATAACTTCCCCAAACCATGCAACAGCTGCTATTTTGCTACTGAATCCATTCAGGGTGTGTAATTTTTGATAAGATTTATTGTAAAATAGTTTTTCTATTGGTTTTTGAGCTAGCATTAATGCAGCATCTGTTCTATTTCTTGCACATAATGCATTGAGAGAGGTGGAGGTGGGGAGTTTCATTGTGTTGACTGATGGAAAGTATGTAACTCAAGCTGCAGTTCTTCGGGTGGGATGACCCCGGGGTGGAAGCAGGCGTGGTATGAATTGTATGCCTGGGCATGTAGTTAAATTAGCTGGTGGAGGATAGGATTTGATGTCCTTTATAAGACTGACATACTATTAGATCTTTATTTGACTGCACTTTGGGTCTGATCCTGAAAGAGCTGAGCAACATCTTTTCAATAGGAGTTGAGGGCACTCAGCACTTGGATGAGAGAGCCTACCGCCTTGCAGAAACATTCCTGTGTTAGTCCCCAACTCAGGAAGGTACTTAAGCACATGGGAGTCCCGTGGGCGTCAGTGAGACAGCTTGCATGCTTAAAGTTGGACAAGAGCTCAGGTGCCTACCTGAATTGGGCATTAAGGATCACGTAGGGCCTGATGCCTGGGATAGGGCTGAGTTCTTGCAACTCCCGTTGAAGTCACCAGGAGCAATGAGTGCTTAGCACCATCCAGGATCAGCGTGCAATGGATGATCAGCCTTGGAATATTCTGGCTATATTACAGATGGAATGGAATGGATTAGCAAGTGTGCAAAAGTCACGTTGCTAGCCAAATTCCCAGGCTGAACGGTTCTGAGCTTGCGCCTTCTCCACTCTGACCCAGCAAGTTTGCTGAAAGAAGACTGTTCTTGAATACAAGTCAAAATGCCACAGCCTCTGAATACACAGGGAGTATGGAGAAACAGGAGAACAGAAATAAATGTTGTTCTATCACAGAGTTAAAATTGAAGAAAATTTTTACGACCATAAGTGAATTCAGTATATTGCCTTAGACATCTGACAAATGCATTAACCTCAATATCTTATTCTTTTAATAGATTTATTATTAATAGCTATTTATTTAACGGTAAGGGTAGATTGTGTTACCAAATATGTTTCTTTCCTCTGCACACAAAAATATATTATTTCTTTATAGGTAGGCTCTGTAAATAGCTTGGGTTATTATTGAGTTACTTTTTTCTGGTTCCCCGGTTTGATATATTCTTTGAACAGGTTTATTGGCTTAACTGAATGAGGTATGACTAGGACAGCACTATAATATTGTTGAGATTTGTGAATGACCATTGTCACGGTATCATTATTGGTAATATCTCGGGACTCATAGCAGACCAAGGGATTTGCAGCCAGGAAAGTTCCCAGAAGTAGAACACTCTGTCACTTTGTTTTGGTGAGACAGTCTTACCTCTTTGTCTGTCTTCTCACCAGCTACCCCAGCCAAGACTGCTGTGATGCTGGTTTGGTGCCCAGAATACAAGATCACTGTACTGAAAGTTAAAAAACAATCTGGAAGAAGGGTTTATATCAGCTGTTGCTTGGAGGAATGAAAAATAAATTTGGATCTTGAATATTATGTTGTTCCTCACTCAGAGAGTGAATGCATTTTGACCTGGAGAGAGGACATAAACCAGAGCTGGACAAAGTATTCATAGTAAATAACTTCTCAACTAAATTTTGCCTCTCATCTATTTTCAAATTGTTCACAAACATACATTTATATAAACTTTTTAACATTCAGAAATATTCAGGTGATGTTTCATGCAAATTGATGTCACTCAAGGGATCGATTGCATGTCATTTGTGTTTGACACGTATGTTTTCTATTTATCGAAGGCCCGATCCAAGGGAACAACTTGTGAAAATGCCGAATGACCTCATCTCTCGTTTGTATTAATTGGAGTTCGGGGTGCTAAGCACTTTGCCAGATCGAGCCCTATTGCTAATGTGCAATTGGTCACTATAATTAATTTCTGTTATCTGATTGGATGAATATAATTGTGATAAAGACAGGAAGGAGGTGATCAAGTCATTTGGCTTTGGATTCTCTGGATGGGAGCAGTTTGTCTAATTAGGAGAATGGCTGGCCAGATTAGGGAATTACTGAGCTATTTTAAACCTTTTCTTTCTAGGCCTTGCCTGAAACAGTACCACTAAAAAGAAAATTAGAGTATTATAATATTGTGTGGAATTGTATTAAAAATATTTTCTATACTCCGAGAAATTGTGTGATGTGTCTGTGACCCATGATGTGGCCAGATCGTTGTCTGCCTTTTTAAATTACCTCTGTGTCATAGCTCCGGCTAGGGTTTTTTTTTTTGCAAAGTTCTAGCTTTGAACAGTGCAATCGTATGTCTTTTGTCACTCATGTTTAAACTGCATTTGTGTAAAGGATTTGGCATGGGATTTGAGGAACACACTCCTCATGGTGCTGTGTTAATTGCTGTGTCTTTGCCAATGGTGTTTACTAATTCCCAATTTGTCACTTTTCACCACAGTCATAGTGAAAAACGAACTAGTAAGTGTGACCTGATTGTACGACCTTTGTGCTTGTCGTAAAGCACGTAGCTAGATTTCTGTAATAGCCACTGTTTCTCCTCTGTGTCAGTCAAGCATTGTTCTACTGGTAATTGCATTCACCAGACAGTTGCACAATAAAGATAAAGAGGTATCAGTGTAGGAAGAAGGCCTTGCATAAAAAGATGTGTTCAGATCTTGAGCACACGTCATCGGACAATCCTCACTGGGGTATGGCCAGCATTAATGAGCTGGGTAGGAAAAAGTTTTTTACTGTGCTGTGAATCTATATGAGACTTAAAAATGATTTTGAGAAACAGTTTCAAGGTGGTTGAAACATTCCACTTTTTAAAAAAATTCAAAATGACTTTTCATTTTGAAATTGAAGCTACGGTAGATTCTCGTTCATAAACCGAATATTTTTGGTAAAAAAGTGAAGAATCAATGAGTGGGGGTCGGCTTACAAACGGGTCTACACCAAAATGTGATGATTTTAAATTCTATGGAATTCTTCAATTGTCGCTTTGTTTACCTGGAATTCTTCAATTGTCGCTTTGTTTACCTGGAGTCACCCGCAGGCATGGAGCTGCTCAGCTGTGGCCATTGGCTGGGATCAGCGAACCACGGCCACAGGGAGCTGAAGGGCTCTGTGTCTGCAGACGCTCCAAGTAAACAAAACATCCTGACCCGCCAGCGACTTACCCTGACAGACTGTAAGCCAAGTTTGCCAATCCCTGAAATATAGGGCCAGCTTATGAAAGGGTCATACAGTTTTTCCTAAAAGAACGAGGAGTACTTGTGGCACCTTAGAGACTAACAAATTTATTTGAGCATAAGCTTTCATGGGCTAGAACCCACTTCATCAGATGCACAGCATGGAACATTCAGTAGGAACATATATATATATACAGAGAACATGAAAAGGTGGAAGTTAGCATACCAACTCTAAGAGACTGATTGACTAAGTGAGCTATTATCAGCAGTAGAAGAAAAATTTTTGTAGTGATAATCAGGACGGCCCATTTCAAACAGTTGACAAGAAGGTGTGAGTAACAGTAGTTGGAAACTTAGCATGGGGAAGTAGATTTCAGTTTGTGTCATGACCCAGCCATTCCCAGTCTTTATTTAGGCGTAATTTGATAGTATCCAGTTGGCAAGTTATTTCCAGTTCAGCAGTTGCTCACTGAAATATGTTTCTGAAGTTTTTTTGTTGAAGAATTGCCACTTTTATGTCTGTTACTGAGTGACCAGAGAGATTGAAGTGTTTTCCTACTGTTTTTTTAATGTAATGATTCCTGATGTCAGATTTGTGTCCATTTATTCTTTTGCATGGAGACTGTCCAGTTTGCCAATGTACATGGCAGATGGGCATTGCTGGCCCATGATGGCATATATCACATTGGTAAATGTGCAGGTGAACGAGTCCCTGATGGTGTGGCTGATGTGATTAGGTCCTATGATGGTGTCACTTGAATAGATATGTGGACAGAGTTGGCACCAGACTTTGTTGCAAGGGTAGGTTCCTAGGTTAGTGTTTTTGTTTTTGGTGTTTTACTGATCCATCTTGAGGGGTAGGCTTATAAACAAATGGGCTAATGAACAAGTATGTATGGTAATTCCAGTAACAACATTTTAAAACAAAACAGCCAACACTGAAATGAAACATTTCAAAATTGTCTAAAAGGAGCATTTTGATAGACCCAAACTCAAATTTTGTTTGGATTTTCAGTTTGTGAAAATTTTGAAATATCAACTATATCCTGATCTGAGTGAGATTTTTTTTGAGTCAAGAAATTTTTCAAAAACCAACCCTTTCTTGAGAAAAAAAATGATTTTGACAAATTGGCATTTTTCGATTAAAAAAAACGTTTAATTGAAAAATTATTGACCAACTCTAGTTTGGTATCTGGTATCTCTGTAAGTTGCAAGACCCTGGTGATCTGCAGCAAGGAAGCATCTGTCTTCTCTGGATAATCTAAATGGATAAAGCAGGAAATCTACTGCTACCACGTCTCCAGAAATGAATTTACTTACATTATAAAAAACATTTCAGACTCAGGATTGAAATTATTTTTCCACAAACAGTTATGCCTACGCTGCAGTTAAGGAGCTGTGGCTGGCCCTGGTAGCTGTCTTAGTTGGCAGGGCTATGAAATTGCCCTGGCTCTGAGATTGGAGAGGCAGGAAGGTCCCTTAGCCTGAATTCTAGCTTAACCCTAAACGTCTACGTGGCAATTTTATAGTGAGCCTGAGTCAGCTGGCCTGAGCCCACCGTGAGGTTTTTCTGGCAGTGAAAACATACTCTATGCAAACAAAACTTTGCTTTCCCTGCTTACATGGATGCTGACAAGCAGAAAGGTACCTGGGTAGCATGTGAATTATGGTGTCTTTCACCAGTTCGCTATTTATTGTGCTTCTGTCTTCTGCATAAAAGTCTGAGTAGATACTTCATCCTGTGTGATCCAGCAATGTTGCTGTTCTCTGAGACATTTATAATAAACTGCTTTTTAAAAAAGTAAGAAAGATGGAAAGGCAGTTTGGAAGCCTTCCACACTGTTATCCTTGTTACTCATCTGCTCCCTTCAGACCTAATCAAATGCCCATAAACGTCAATTGGAATATTTCCATTATATTCAAGGGAATCTGGGTGAGGTCTATAGTATCTATGCTTTCACCATCTTCTCACGTTCCCAACCGTTTGCTGTGGGATGCAACTTTGAAATGTCATCGGGCAGTAGTTCTCTATTGACTTGGGCAAAATACTGGCTTGGATACACATAAACACAGCATATAGTGAACTGTCTATCAAGAAAACTCCTTGGTTGCCATTTAGGAACAATTCACTCCAGGTCTCATCTGAGTGTTCTATATGAGGTACTCTTGCATCTCCGCTCTGGCAATATAGGCATATAAAATTATACAGATGTTAATTGACGTAGAAGCCCAACTTGCTGTCTCAGAGGATCTGTCTCTGTGTGTACTTTCCCTCTTTGAAAAAGGAAGGCCATTTATAATTTCCTACAAATAAATGCTAATTATTTGGCAAATAAATAAGTACAACCTCAGTCAAATCACGCCAGGGATGACTTTGGCTCATAGTAAAAAATATACGTATTGTGCCGTTCATAGATGCTAATGAAAATCTACTAGCCTAGCAAAAGAAGGGAACTGCCCAGATTACAATATGCACTGACGTGTTTCAGCTGAAGAGTAATGCACTACTCTTCCATTACAATAAAAGAAATCACTTTAATCATCACTTTTGGAGTCAGCATTGCCAGTGGATAAGGAATAATGGATCTCCAATAAAGGAAACGTATGGTCTTTTGGTTAAGGCAGTAGACTGGGGAATTGAGAAATCTGCTTCCAATTCCTGGCATTGCCACAGACTTCCCATGTGGTCTTTAGCAACTCATTTAATTTCTCTTGGCCTCAGTTCCTCATCTGTAAAATGGGAATATTTCCTTTCCCACCCTTTGTCTTGTGCATTTTGGTTGTAAATTTTGAAGGATAGGGGCTGATGTGGACTCACATATACAATGCTGACACAACAGGTTCCTGGTTTCAGATGGAGCCTATAGGTACCACTGTAATACAAATATATAAATAATGCCATATTAACACATAAAAGTAAATAATTCCTTGATGTACTGTATCTGAGATGTAGTCTGATATTTGCAATCCAGTGAGTATGTGTAGAATGGAGTGGTGCAATTTATTAATACCCCAATCCAAAGAATTACAAGAAAAATTGCTGTCTTTATTCAGAAGCCATGAAGATGCAAAGGACATTCTATTGATTCTATTTATTGTAGGGGCTTATATCGCCCCCATCACCTTGCAATCTTTAATGCATGCCGCGATGTAGCCCTGTCAATCCCAGGCTATCAGCGAGACAGGGTAGTTGAGGTACTATCCAGGTGATGTGGCCTGTTAACACCTCTCCAATTGTAGTGGTGGTGGTAATGGAGGGACATGCGGGTGGGGGGTTAGTGAATTATAGATTGTCGTAATCAGCCATAAACCCGGTGTCTGTATTCAGACCCTGATTTTTAGTGTCTAGGAAAAGCTATGAATTTAAGCTCCCAGGCTCATCTTTTGAAGGAGCTGTGCAGTTTTCCTTTGAGGATAGAGTCTGAGAGGTCAGATATAAAGGGATCACTTGATAAACGGGCAACGGATGTACAGAGACAGTGACTTTCCCAAGGACATACAAAACTGGGCACTGAAGCCATATTTTCTGTGTCCCAGTCCCGTACCTTAACTGCAAGACCACCTTTCCTTTGTCCAGGCTTCTCTACCTAAATCAGGGTATTTGCTCTTTTACTGTATCATGCCTGTCCATTTAGGGAAGAATGCCGGTTAGTCAATTTTGTCCAGCTATGTATGTTGACTCAAATTTCAGTGTCCACTGAATAACAAGATGAAGAAATAAATAAAATGGAAGTAAAGATAATCACAGTGTTAAGCAAAAGCGACAGAGTTCTGTGGCACCTTATAGACTAACAGACATATTGGAGCATAAGCTTTCGTGGGTGAATATCCACTTTGTCAGATGCAAAACTCTGTTAAGCAAAACTCTCCAATGCTATAATGATAAGCAAGATCGCCAGTGCTATAATGCTACCTTGCATTACATAGCGTTTATAGTCCTAAGGAGTCACAACTGATTTTTTCAGCTCTCTCTTGGTTCAACAGCCATCAAACTTTCCCATTACAACTCGCAGGACCCTTGATTTGATGATAACTCAGCTGTAAGTGCTCCAGTCACTAAAACACCAATTCTGCTTCCTTTAGCTCTTGGATTTTAGTTGGAGATCTCCTATTCAAACACTCACCAGGTCCTACACGTTGCTGGTGCTGTCATTGTTACTTAACATTTGTGTTGTGCTGTACTTCCTAGAGGCTGGGCACACCAGTGCCTCCCTTGTGCTAGGGGCTGTACAATCATATTGTTACGGACTGTCCCTGTCCCAAAGGGCATACTTAGCAGGGAAAATTTGACAAGATCACTGTCTGGTGTTGATCTGACTGCAATATTTTCAACATCTGTTAGCATTTTAGTTCTAGACTAGACTATCTTCATTTAAGTGACCTAAAATTGCCTGGCCAGATCTCTAGGTATTGTACAATCATTATAAAGTGAATAGATGTTTATAGGGTAGAGGGTAAAGGTCAAATCTCAGGCCTTTTTCCTGTTACCAAAACCATCAAACTGTCTGTGAGCCAAAAGAAACATCTCTCCTACCCTATCTGACCGACAAAAATGCCATGTGCTGGATTTGATGACAGTGATTCTCTTCTTTCCTACCTACTGTTTACTGCTTTCCCTCCCCAGAATTCTAGTGAATGTTGAATAATAATAATCAGCAATTTTTTTTTGAATTGCGCATAAGATAAAAACCATAGCTCAGTAACAGAAAAGCCTTTAGCTAAGGGTGTTGTTTTTGGGACTGTCTTCATTTTCCTTCAGTTCACTCACTGCATATTAGAAACTATTCCCTCTGGCAACCCATAAAACAGAAACTTCTTCATTTTCCCTCACCCCAGGAAACACTTTGGCAGCAAATTGCTTCTAATGTTCATCTCTGCATATTGAAATGATTTTTGTCTAGCTATGAAGGTATTCACACAAGGCATAGTGAGTGTCTACACTCTGCTACACTGGATAATTACAGTGTAAATGGGGGTAAATCCAATTAGGACAACACATATGGTTGAAGTCAGATTTTCATGCATTACAGTGACATTCTGAAAATACATTACTATTAATAGAGGCACTATCAGTTTTATGGACCTGCACACTTTAATAATCCTGAATATTCTTTAAACAGGTGAGTCATTGATGTCAATGGGGCTACTCAAGGGCATAACATTTTTTACATGTGCTATTATTATGAATTATTATTATTATTTATTATGTAGTGTCTTGTGGGTGCATCTAGAAGGCATCGATCATGAATTGATTGCCCTAGGCACAGTGCAAGTGTAACCCACACACCTCCTGTTCTGTCCTGTCTAGTGGCACCGAAATTGACACCTAGACTAAGTCAGCTGGTTTTTAGCTCATGCGGTAGAGGCTTGTGCACTAAGCTTCAGAGGTTCCAGGTATAATGCCGCCTGCCAACAACCGGGGTCTGTCAGCTTTACATAAGCACATGGCAAAGAGATGGGTTGTGCCCCGAAGAATTGACAATCGAAGACAAGAGACTGGGTAGATAGAACAAGCAGACGGAGGAGCCCAAGGTAGCGATGAGACTATTAAAATAAGCACCAGTTGCCTCGCCGTTGTTTTGTATTTTGCCCGGGTGAATTTTAAGGAGGGATCTGAAGGAAGAATAATGCAGCACCTTTATGGACATTGATGTGGAGTTCCTTCCATGCATAACGGGGAGGCACTGCAGATAGCACCAAGCTACTTGTTGGGAAATGTGACAGAGGGGCAGAGGCTATTGTTGGTGAAGCAGACGCAGGCACCCATGGCTTGAGAACATACAGAAGAGGTGGTTAGTTGTAGGCCTGGCCTCTAACTTTCTAGCCAAGTAACACAGTATTGTCAACCCCAAACATTCAAAAGTGAGCCCAGTCACTAACTCATGAGATTGGCTTAAAAGTGTGAGAGATTTTTTAAAAAGAGAGAAATTTCTGGTTCTTGTTGTTTGCCTTCTGGTTATTTCAGCCCTTCTGAGTGCAGCGTGTTCGCATTTTCAAGCTTTTCTCCACCAGGTATCTTTTTTAAAATGAAAGCTGAGATAAAACCTCAAGATTTAGCAACACACACAAGCCTTGCCTTTTATTACTGGGACACATTAATTGCTCCTTTCTCTGGATTTATTGACCGTGAGATATGACACACAATTATTTAGTATCTCTTTATTTATTTAGTTTGAGCACCGGGGTGTTCCTGGGACTCCACATGGTAGACAGTATGACCTTTGCCCTCAGGAGGCTGCCATTTAAATCAAATTCACACATGTGCATGTTTTGCAAGTGACAGGTTTGGTAATATCTTTTCTTGGTCCCATGAGCTGTATGGTGAAAATGAGCGTGCTCTTTTTGAAAATGTAGTGGGCTGGAGTCTGAAACCTCAACCTTGATTGTAACGGCGTAATAAAGTGAGTCTGGAAAGCTGTTGAAACTGCAGGCTGGTGAGAGAATGGATTTTTTGCCTCCGTAGCTAGGAGCAAAGTGACTTTTTTGGATGGTAGTGGAATTTTCAGAGACAAAAAAAGGGGAAAATCAATGAGTACAAATGACTAAACCCACTTGTGGATTGGCATGGAAAGGTCATTTTTATCAGTCGACATCCTGAACCATCATCTGTCAGCATTAGCTGGTGCCTGTAACTATAACACTTTTCACATGACCTTTTCTACAGGCATCGAGCACAGTAAATACAGATCTACCATTGAACAGTTACATGATCATCCAGTGCAGGCCATCAGACAGTATGCCAAAGAAGTTCAAAGAGGTGGAATAACCCAGTGGCCAGGCTTACTAACCCGCTCCGGGTGAAGATGAACCTAGGCAGAATACGCAAGCAAATATCTCCTGGCCACCAGCACATTTGACACTGTTGGTCACACTGTGCTGGACCATATTTTGGGGGGTTGATGGGACAACCATCCCCTTAATGGAAATATTGGGGTGTGATATGTGTCTGCCCCCGATGTTCTCCACAATAGCTTGCGGAGGGGAGAGTGGGATAAGCTATGGGTCCGCCCCTGTGCACACACAAGAGTGGGACCCAGAGGAGGGGCAGGAGAGGCTGCCATGGCACGCGGGATAGGGCCAGCCGTGGGGGAGCAGGGAGGAACATCTCTCTTCTCCCCTCCTCCCAGCCACTGGGTATCCTGACAAAGGCAACCTGCCCAAGGGAGGGGCAGGAGCGCACGCTCCAGCTGCCGGGGTGGAGACAGGGCACCAGTCCGTGGGTGGGTTGGGGAGCGTTGGTGCACAGAGCACCAGTCATTGAGCAGTAGGGGTGGGCACCAGGCACCAGCTGCCAAAGAACTGCTGGGCGCCCATTCCCACCCTGGAGCCAGTCTGCCCCTGCCGATTCTCAGTAACTCCCCTCACTCCCCTTCCTCTTCCTCCCTCCCACTAAACCCCATTCATAGGTAGCGTCCTGCCCCCTGCATATTTTCAGGCTGGTGCAAAGACACATAACTCTACTGAATGGACTTGTCCGTGCTCCCTCGTAAGGATCCAGTCCCCCTATGATATCCACCTTCAAATCTTGCCTCAAGGGAGTGAGCTAGCAGACATTACTAGGGTTTATAGAGTTGCAATAAACTGGCTGTTCTCATTCCTTTCTTACAGCTCCTCAGGAGTCATGTTATGTATAGCTTCTCCCTTTCCCCAAAACAATTCACTTGCATTGTCCTACAGGGTCTGTTGTCCACTCTTATTCAGACTCTGTGAAAGAACCACCAGAGAAGGTTAAAATTTCCTGAATTACAATGCCACCAGCATGCTGATTAAATCCAGTTTGCCTCCTTTGCTTTAAGGGTAAAGGATGCTCTCTCTCCCAGGATCAGGATCTGTAGGAAACTAGAGCCTGGGTGAAAAGCAACTTGTTGAAGTTTACTCTGGCCAAGTTGGCAGTGGTGTTATTTATTGGTGTGGCTATAGTGTGTGGGAGCCCTCATTATGGACCAAGACTCCACAGTGCTAGGCACTGCACAAACACAACAAAATAAGATGGTCTCTAAGACATGAGACACCAGAGGGATGATGCGGGAGTACAAGGAAACAATGAGACAATATGGGGCAGCCTGACCGTGGCCCAGTCTTTTGTAGGCATCTCAGCAAATGAGAGTTTTGAAGGTGGATGTTGCAGGGTGTCTGGCCACTTTGAGAGTGAGCAGGGTCCAATGCACCTGAGACTCATAAGCTGTTTTTTAGCTGGCGTTAAAGGAAGGTACCTGGGCCATAGAAGGGGAGAGACATGGAGAAAGGCAGGGGAGAGTTGCCTTCTGACAGACGGACAGGCAGGTGAGAGCTGCCCGAGGAGGAAAGCAGAAAGAGGAGCAGTAGAGGAGATCTGGTACACAGAGCTGTAGGGAAGAATGTTGTTGGTTGGTGTGAAGACTGGCCAGAGCTGGGGAATCCCTGCTGAGTTAGAGAAGAGTTGTGCCGAGGCCCAAGGGAAGAGCTCCAGAGCTGCAAACAAGAGGATTGATGATATGGGTGGATCTCAGGCACGGTGGCGGGGGTCACAGGCAGGGAGGGCTGAGTGAGTGGATAACTCCTGGGAGTTCTCTCGTGGAAGAGCTGACTGTGGTTATGGGAGAAGAATCATGGGAGAGAAGCAAATCTGGGAGCTCTCAGGTGAATGGACTGGAGGGTTTTTATTAACCCATTCCTTTTGTGTCAATCATCATAGTGCATTAAGGACACTTCATTCCACTATTTGTAAGGGTTGCTGATAGGTGTATGTTCTGCTCTAGGATGCTTTTAAAAAAGACACTGTAACAGTTTATATCCTGACATGTTTTCTTATGTTGTTGTTATTGTTATTATTTATTATGTATTTATTAATTATTGTATTACAGTAGTGTTTGGTGGCCTCAGTCAGGGGTCAGAGCCCCATTGTGCCTAGGTGCTGTGTACACACACACACACACACACACACACGTAATACATAAAAAACAAAGGCAATCCTTTCCCAAAATGCTTAGACTGTTCTTGCCCTTTGCTTTTATAATTTTCATCTTCTGCTCTGATTGTGCTGGGCTTCTTTGTATGGACTTGGCCACACTTATGTGCCCATCCTGCATGTAGCTTAATCCAGAGAGACCCTGTGTTTGCACAAGCCCTACTGAGGTCAGTGAGTCTGTCTGTAGGCACAGAGGACACTGATCTGGGGTGTGAGAGACCCATATTCAAATCCCTGCATTACCTCATTTGGAGCAGGGCCTTAAACCTTGATCTTCCCCGTTGCAGGTGAATGCCCTAAATATGGTGCAATTGTCTATGGTGGGGTTGGTCTCATGTTTGTTTGTGAAAAATGATGAAAGGTGGGTTTTTTTCCTTCATTCCAACACAGAATGAAAATAAATGCTAAACCCTCCATTTTTTTGTGAGACATGGATGGACAATTCTCTTTGTCCATCCAGTCTTGCTCTGAGCTTCTCTAGTTCATTCTTTGTTTTTAATTACTGGCGAGTTCATTATTGATTAAGTTCACTCCTAAGCTCCGTTCATTTTGCATTCATCTTTTAGTAAAAAGAGAGAAGCCAAAAGTTCTAGTTCTGAATGCACCAAATTCAATAGGCCAAAATGTCTAAGAACTCTCTGCCCTATTTTCGTAGGTTGAAATTTTTAACTATCTCATCATGATGGCATGAAGTTCGCTCCCTGAGCAGCAAAGATTGATTTCTCTTTAGCGTAGCCATGCTCTCCACAGAAGTATCCTTTCCAGTTATGTTTTGAAAGTCATCAGACACGCCTTTGTAAATGATCACTGACGATTACTGGAGATGCTGTAAAATAATAGTGAACCAAGTAGCATCTGTAATTTCCACGGCTGGTTTGCAATCATTACTCAAAATGAATCCTATCTTAGTTGTAGGTCTAAACTTTTTTTTCTGTACCTTTACTATTCTATAGTTGAAATAGATATCATGCCTCATGAATTTTTATGCAAAACATTGGGATGCAATACACTACACTACAAGCAAACTCTCTGTGAATATCAAGACTGTTCTCGGGAAATTGTGGAGTGATGTCTGCCTTTCCAGTTACAGTGAGGTTTTATTATAATCCACATTTTCTGCGCAATGTGGGAATGAACCTGATACCACTTGAGCAGAATTTTTCCCACCATCCCAGTTTAATAAGGGACTGTCTGGCTGATTAGCATCATCACCAACTCAATATAATTTGTGTTTTTATGAACCATTGATATACGTGGTAAAACATGAATATTTGATTTTAATGCAAAATGAGCTATGATATTTGTGTACTTCAGTTTGCTAACTGCCTTACCACAATGCCCTAAGCCGGCAGCCCTAATCTGTGCTTAACTTTAAGCATATGAGTAGTCCTACTAGCTGGTAAATTACTCACTCCTTGAGTAGTAAATTTACTCACCAACATAAGTATTTCATTACAACAGGTCCTAAATAACTTTACTTCTGGATCTAGTATCCTAATATTCCTGGTAAACATGGAGAAATGAGGTAATGCTGCAAATTCTCACCTATTTTTCTGTGCCACTAGTTCTCCTTTTCCATATTGCAACTCTGTTACTACAAAAAAGGTTTGGAAACTCCCATCACATCTAGCTGTCAGGAAAGGGAGTGTAGGTATGAACTCCTGAAATCTGTTCCCAGTCCTCCTAGTGCTTGCAATCCCCACATGAAAAACCCATGATCTAAACCAAGTAACTGTATTCATATCTGTTAATCAAAGGCAAGTTGGCAAAGGGGTGACCATTGCAGAAAGTTTTTACACCCTTTGCAAATTATCATTTCCCTGCTTGCTCTTCCCTTGCTGTAAATTTCCAGTGGTCAGAGGTGATGCATGGGGAATGTGGGGGATGCAGAGTCAAGTCCCCTTCCCCTAGATTTCTGCCAGGGTTTATATTTTTACTTTCATTACTTTCTCTTTCTTTCTTTCTTTCTTTCTTTCTTTCTTTCTTTCTTTCTTTCTTTCTTTCTTTCTTTCT
>ML677392.1:4535781-4561213 GCA_007922305.1 Dermatemys mawii | reverse complement strand
TCTTTCTTTCTTTCTTTCTTTCTTTCTTTCTTTCTTTCTTTCTTTCTGGGACTGTGTTCGAAATACTGGAGTTCACGGTAGTTTATTTCAAAACAGAGAGGCCAGTAATAGCAAATTGCCTCTCTTTGTTGTCCCCTTTGCAGGCCCAGCTCATGCTGGTGCTGCCACAGTGGTCCTCCAGCCCAAGGTGTATGGGGGGCAAATTCCATGCCTGCCTGAGGCTATAGGGCTGGGCCTGCTGTGTGGTCACCGCTAGCTCAGGGGTCTGGTCATCTGCCCCGGTATTTGTTCGTGTCTTGCACAGAGACCTGGCAGGGGGGATTTAACCAGGGCCAGGGAGTGGCTAATGTTCCGGAACCCCCCAATTAGGGGCGGGGAGTGGAAGCCACAGCTGGAAACCACCCACCCTCTAAGGGCTTGGGGTGAGGCCAGGGCTGCCCCACTCCTGCGTGTGCCCTTCCTGTTGACTCCTTGCTGGCCCTGCTTGGTCAGAGTCAAGCCAGTCAAGTGACTGCTGAGACCAGGCGATCTGTGCTGTGAACTGTGCCCGACAACAAGGAGAGGCAGGAACAGCAGGTGGGTGCTACAGGGAGGGGCTGCTGCTTTGCAGGAGGAGAGACTGAGGGTAAGGGGAGGCCATGCTGTGGGGGGCTGTCATGACTCAAGCTGTCTGGGGGGCAGCGGAGCCTTTAAATTGTGTCCCCCACATCAAGAGTTACGTGTCTTCTTTGCCAATGATGTCGCTCTCCTTTCTGCAGCCAGAATGGTATAGACACACTTCAGAAGCTTCTACATCATACTCATCTGGTGAATACTCCACCACAGGGACTGTGGCCAGGGAATTCCAATACTTCCTGTTCTCTGGCTGCCATAATTGCTCCTTGTAGGCCATTGGCAGCCAGTGTAGTTGGTTGCTCTAAACTACACCAGGGATGGGACCAGAACAAAATTGACTCTAGGTACCTCTGTGCCATGAAGGTGGCTTAAAGCCACTTTAGTCCCCTATCACGATCCCTAATATTGATCATCTGGACCATAGAATTTGTCCCAGTATTTTTTGTCTGATATGAATGTCTGCCACTGTCAGCAACAGTGCCAGTCAGAAGCCTGGATGGAAGAGAAGAATTCTGCAACTGGGTTTTCAACATACTCTGGTAAAATCTGATTGCAACAGAAATAGTGCAGTTAACCTAAAACTTGAGCTCGAAACCCAAGTCTGACAGATCTTTGTGAAAGCTGAAAGGAAACTGAGATCTCAAGACATCGAATCCTGACAACCTAATCTCTAACAGGAGTGGGCACATGGAATACACATACTTTGTACAGTATGGGAAAGCTGGCACCAGGTACACAAGAAATGAAAAAGTGGAGGTGCTAAAGGGAGGAGGCAAAATTCTGATTAAGCAACTAACAAAACTCTAATGAGGTGAAAGAACAAATACCACCAAACTGGAAAGATGGTATCATTGTGGCATTGACAGAAAAGGGTGATCTTACTCAGTGCATGGACTAGAGAGATACTGTACTGCTATCAGTCCTGAGAAGAGTATTGGGATATAATGAAGAAGGCTGTGGATGGACTGTTATGAGAAGAATAGGCTGGGTTCTGTTCAGTAAGATTACGTTGTTGTGAAGAGATATTCACACCTATACAGTAGATTCAAAAAGATTCTTCTTAGTAAAAATCCATCTTAATTAATTTTATCAACTTTAAGAAAGCGTTAATAGTGTCTGGAATATTGCCTGAAGCTATGGGATATCAGGCAAGCTGATCAACATAATAAGGAGTCTACATGATGGCAGTAGACGTGCAGTAATATTGGACACAGGTCTGGGTAAGTAGTCTGATATTGTGACTTTAACAAGACACTGGTGTCTTATCACTGGGTAAGAAAGCAGGTACAAAAGGCATGAATGGTGTAAAATGGGTTAGCGGAGATTAGTTACATGACCTTCATTCTGTCAATGACTTTGCTTTAATAAATATGACCTGGAATGGAATGATTGGCCTTACATCCTAGGTAAAAGGGGAAACAGCAAAAATTGGATTGAAAGTAACTGCAAAGAAGATCAAGATTATGAAGGTACGAAGCTGGTCAACCAATGCAAAGGGTGGAAAAGAAATTGAATAGGTAGACACATTCTGCTATCTCAGGAGCGAGGCTGAAGGTGGCTGCGATAAAGATTCATGCAAGATCAGGAAAAGCAAACACCGCTTTTGGAAGGATGAGCAACGTCTGGTCAAACAGAGGTCTTCACACCAAAGGAAAGGCCAGGTTATACCATGCAAGTGTACTGAGCATGTTATTGTGTGGCACAGGGACTTGGGCAATGACAGTGGCTAACAAAAAGAGACAGGAGAGGAAGATATTATACATTTCATGGAGAAGCAAAATAACAAACATAAGAGTAAGGGAGCTGACAGAGCAGGGTATGTTAGAAAATATCAGAGAGAGAAGGCTCAGCTGACTGGGACATCTACGCTGTAAGAATGGTGGGAAACCTGCTAATGAGCATTGAATTGGGTACTCGAGGGAGGAAAGAGAAAGCTAGGAAAGCCAAGGAAGAACAGATGGAAGACAGGGACAGAGGATATAGAGTGCACTGACATCACCTGGGAAAAGTACCACAACTAGTGAGTGACCATAATCGATGGAGGCACAGGACTGCCTGATGTCAATGGCACAGAAGGAACTTAAGGACTAAGGAAAGGCTATGAAAGTTTTATATTACTTTTCTTTTCTCAAACTGTGATAACTTTTAGATCCTTTTCTCTGTTACCCATTATTTGGGAGGGGAATGGCATACACTGGTTCAAGGGGAGACCTGGAAATCAGCTGATGAGTTGTATTATCCTCTCTCCTCCTAACTTACTGCAGATCACCAAGGCTTGGTCTACACTAGTGCGTATCTTAGGGCGTCAAGCTAAGATACGCAACTTCAGCTTCAATGTAGCTGAAGTCGGTGCATCTTAGGTCAACTTACTTGGTGTCCTCACGGCAGCAGCGGGCTCCCCCGTCAACTCCGCTTGCGCCTCTTGGCGAGCTGGAGTTCCGGAGTCAGCTGGGAGCGTCTTTGGGGATTGATTTATCGCGTCTAAATGAGACACAGTAAATCGATCCCCAATAGATTGATCGCTACCTGCTGATCCGGCAGGTAGTGAAGACATACCCTTGGGGCAGATTTTAGAGGTATTAGGCAACTAAAGATGGAGATACGTGTCTATTGGGGTTTTCAAATGCACCTATCTAAATCCTTAGAGTTGTAAATACCTTTGACCTTCTGGCCCTTAACCTCACTGTGACCCAGTTTACTTATCTACAAAATGGGTATAACAAATCTTACCTTATTTTATTTCAAAGGTATAAAATGTCGCATTTTGAATGCTTGCATAAAAAATACTATGTTGTTTAAATGCAAGGTATTATTCTTGGACAATATTTACATTTTTGTTTGGACCAAATTGATCCAAACCTAATTCTAAAAGTAAACTCCATTAACTTGACCACCTTCTTTTATAACTGGCCCTATCTCCTGTATTTGCATTGTTTTTGTTAAACGGTCACACAAAAATCAGTTTGGGGTTTTTGTCTTTGTTTTACAGATTAAAATGATGCAACAGAAAAAACAATTCCTGCTGCGTACTCAAAAAGATTATTCTCATATACGTTATTTAATTTTTATATATTCCATGTGAACTTTTTCTGGTGAATTCTGAGCCGGAGTCTTTTTAAATCTTGTTGTAAAGAGATGGCTCTTTTGTGTGAATTTGTGAAATTCACTGTCAATTCAGAGCAATAAATCCCAAACCAATTGAGTTTTTTAGTATAACTTATAGAAGAAGAAAGTGCTATGGATTTGATTGCTTCCTCCAGCTTTTGAGATGCAAAGAACAAATACAATATCCGAATAAAGATTTTTTTTTTCAATTTTAGCTAGTGTGCTATGTATTTAGTCATTCTGGTTGATTCATAGCTGACGGTTTACCTCTTCAAGAGTGAGTACAATATGTTCTTGTTAAGATACAATGATCAGATCTGCAAACACTGCTTAAATGATATTTAGCCCTATTATAGTTGCTGCTGCTAGCACCTCTATAAATTGGGATTGTATCAGCATTTCCATTATAAATATAACATTTAGACTACTACCACCTTGATTTATATTGTCCTCCTGCACTATAACACAGAGTCACATCTGCTTTGTTCACTATAGCCATTCAGCACTGTACATAGGGCTGGGAACTCCAGGGATTTTTCTTCAAGTGCTCCCAAATCTCTCTCCTCCACTATAAAGCACAGTATTGCCTTTTCAGCAAATATAACGGGGTTTTTTTTTCTTTGCTTCAAGACATGATTCTGTTTACATGCTGTATACCTGGATTAAGATGCATTTGCAATTTACCAGTCCGCATACTCACTGCAGGCACTCTAAATCCTACCATGTCTTATCTGTGACATTAGTAGGGAAAGAACTCCAGTCCTTCTGCTCAGAGGGCTGGATCCTGCACTGGGGATGATTTCTGTACAGTTTTGCCATTGATTTGGGACTCAATCCTGAAACACTGAACAGCTCGAGCTCTTAACATCTGATTTAAATAAAAATTGAATTTGACTAGATCCTTACAAAATTCATCCATACAATAGGCACATGTAGTAAAGATCCATATTTGAATAGTTTATAAGGGGCTAATAAATGATTAGTAGATGATGTAAGCATGTTACAGACACAAATAGTAATGTGTGATAGACAGGATCAGTGGAATTAAGTTATTTTTAAATAATTTTGATGGAAAATGTTTATTTTTAGGCTTTTTTAGATTTTTATCTATTTAAATTTTCACAGTTGTAAGAGATTACGTGGCGGCAGGTCAGTAGGTTATTTAATGACAGATGTTGAGATTCAAAAAGTTAAAGCTTTATAAAGTGTTAAAACACAAATTGTCAATGTCATGTCAAAATATATAAAGTAAATAGCCATAAATTGACAAATGATCTGTTTTTTTCACTCACTAGTCTATTTGTAATAAGTCTAATTAAAAAGTCTAAATCACTGGATTTGGACTCTAAGATCCCAAGAAACATTTTTCTTACTTTGCCTATCTGTAAATTTTGATTATCGATGGAAATGTTTTTTGTTAATTTGGTGTATATGGTGAAATTGACATTTATCTACATTTATCAATAAAAATCTAATCCTCCCAAATCTGGTTATGGATGGACATAAGCCCCTCAATAGAAGCTGATTATAAGTCATGGTGTCAAGTAATCTGTTGTACAGAATAACAATTTGCAACAATTGACTCACCATTTATTAAAATATCTGAGAATCACTTATAAACTATTTATAGATGGAACCTTAACATAGGGAGTAGCCCATATGACTTGGTTGCATTTTCACCAATTTTGTTTCATATTCTATTGTACCTTCAACATACCTTGTTAAGTAAAATGTCAGTGATGTGGCTATTTCTCATATTGAAGGTGTAAAAAACACCTACCTGTTTTTGATGTGTGGGCTGAAATATGCATATAATTCTGTCAAGTGTGAATCAATAAACTGTCGTATTTTTCACCATAAAATGGGTCAATTTCCCTTTAAAATAAAAACAAATTACAAGTGAGACATTTTGCAGACATGGCCTCCTCTTTCCAGCTTATGACATACTGTGGAAAATCTTGATCTTCAAGTCATCTTGCATTGCATTATGAATAGTGTAAATATCTCCATTTATAATACACACTTGAGCCATGTCAGCCATTCCAGTCAGCAGAACGTATGCACTAGCCAGTACATAACACTGTCACAATTGAGAGACAAGGTGGGTGAGGTAATATCTTTTATTGGACCGGCCTCTATTGGTGGGAGAGAGACAAACTTTCAAGCTTACTCAGAACTGCGGCTCCTTCTGTCACAACTGGCACTTCTGTTGGCAGCCTCAGCAGAAAGGGCAAGGACTAAAGGGCTGGGAGAATGAAGTACACTTTCAAACCTCCCGTTGTTCACGCCAGGTCAGGATTGAAGTGCATTCACAGAAAGGTGTGGGAGGAACCTCATATTGCAGGTGGCCATGAATTACCAGTGCTGTGGATTAGAAGAGTACTTCCATGGACTCCAGGATATGAAGCCAGCACCTTTAACGAGCATTTAAAAATAATTACTCAGTGAGGTCTCTCCATTTATTCACCTGCAAACCCAATGATAACATTTTTCCCGCCTTCAGTATTGTATTTACAGCTTCCTAGTGGTGCTTGCCCTTAAAGCCATTTTTCACTTCAGCAATTTTTCTTCTGTTCTGTTCCTTGGTTCTACAGGTCATTAACCTCAAGTGGGGAACTTTGTTGAATACTTTGAAAAACTAAGTCCATTGCTATTTCCCTTGCCTGTCCCGGTAGCGATACAGTGCATTCAAAGAATTCCAGCAATTTTCTGAGGCATGACCTGCCTCTCCTGAAACCTGATCAGACCTTTGCAATTTTTCAACAACCTGTGCTGTATCAAATATCCTTCCATTTTATCTTCTTAAAAATTTACTAAAATGCTTCCTTTTCTCTCATATCAAGTTAACTGGTCTCTAGAATCTTGGCAAACTCAGCCAACTTGGTGGTTTTTTGATACTTGAAGTAAACAGGAAAACATTTTATTCTAGTAGCGTATAATGACTGACAATGTAAAGACTGCCTAAACATTTTTCACCCTTAGAAAGGTAACTTTGACTTGTGTGATAGAACCAGGCCTATTAACCTTCTTCCTGGAATAGAAGATTTCTAAAATAGTTGCTATGCATATCTAATATTGTGTGCAGCAAAAATATACTCTGTTCATTGATATTTTCTCTGGAAATATGGTGATCATTTTGGAATGAATTTGGCTAGCCTAATTTTAGCATACTAAATGGGCCACTCTTACTGCTTCTTTAAACCCAGGATTGTATATATATATTGTTGCTATGATTTCCTAAGATTAGGCTAATAAATCAACTAACTTGCTTCAGAATCTTGAGCAGTGCCCAGGAACTATGCTAAAGTTGAACAAGCTGGATGTTTTCATATTATGGGCCAGATTCTCAGTTGGTGTAAATGGCCATGGCTTCACTGACTTCAGTGGAGTTAAACCCATTTACACCACTCGAGTATCTGGCCCCTGTATTTCCAGCACAGAAGATCCAGGGGAGTCAAGGGCATGAACTAATTTAATTTTTAGGGCATGACTGATGGAAATGCTTCAGAAAGTTCTATTCTTTCCAACTCTCCCTTCTCTTTAGAGTTAATAAGCCAACAAGGATTCTTGTTTAGCTTGAGTGGTCATACCCTGAGCTGAGAGAGCACAAGGTCTGAGTTCGGTCACTGAAAAGCTCCAAGTGTCTGCGGCATGCAATAAAATGGTAGCCATGAAGTCTTAGGTGGCCCATTGATTGGCTACATTATCAGTACTGTAGATTCCTCTTAATTGGGACAACCTAGTGACATGGTGAAAACAAGTCACTTCTAAATTTTTTTTAAAAAAGAAACCAGTCTTGTACTGATACAGCTCCTCTGTGCTCTAAGATGGGCAAAGAAACTCATGTCTGTCCCTCAGTGTTGCGTGAGGGACTCCAGCCATTGAGAGCAGAAGAGTGAGGAAAATGGGGGCAAAATAACTTGGACAAAAGGGGACTTGAGGAAGTTTTCAGGTCTTTTCCCCTCTGAGGAAACACTTCAGGAGTTTGAATACTACTGTTGCTTTTTCTCAGGTTGAAGGGAGAAGATGGTGGTGGTGGTGGATTGGGGGAGAGAACTTCCTTCTGGTTTTTTGCTTTTAAATTCCTTCCTCTTCCGCTCCTGACTAGTGTACCAAATTGAAGACTAAGCCTTTCCTTCCTTCAGAACTAAAATGGTTAGGTCCATGTCTTTTGAGTCTGTTCTGGGGGAAGTCCTCCCTTTCTTTCCCTACTTTCCCAGAGTGTAGAATTTCCCACCTTATGCAACAGCTGCTAAAGCATCACTCAACCTATTGGCACTAGCTAAATACATCTCCATGAAGCCAATGCTAATTCTCTTCTGATTAAGTTATAGTCATTGCCATTTGTTATGCTAAATTGGTTCTTGGGGAGTTGCCTCAATAAAGCAGATGTCCCAGTTAGGCACATAGCTATGAAGTGGAATATAGTCTGAGCTGATAAAAAAAATTTCCATACAAACATTTTTTGACAGAAAATGTCTTTTTCAATTAAATGAACATTTTTCTGACATAATGTCCATTTTCATTCTGCTTTCCAGGAACTGAAAGGCAAAGAAAAGAAAAGTTTTTCAAAAATGAAATTTGGGGTTTTGATCTTTTAATGAAAAATTTCAAAGAAAAATGTTCTCCTTCTTAGCATATGTGCAACCTGCCTCAGATGGCATGTGCCCAAGATTCATCACAAATTTGGTCTGCTAGTTGAATCATTATCTTCCCTATCCTGGGCTGGGCACTGATGAGGACCTACACGGATTCTGATTCTTCATCCCCTTGCCCCCCTGAAAAATGTTGGTGTAAACAGAAAAAACAATTCATTTTTGTTTAAATTATTTGCAGGAAAAATCATGCATGGATCAGCTCTAGATATAACATAGTTTCCAAATTGAATCTGGACTTTTATTTAGTCCATCCATTTGTGAACAATATAGAAGCTTTTAATATAAAAACAGCTCATGTATAGGTTGCCTGTTTTTTTGTATCAAATTTCTGTTTGGTAAAGGATATACTTATATAAGTTAACTCGAGATAATGTATTTACAGACAAGCTGGTATTGCTTGTAGATCTTAAAATGAAGGGTGTCTCTTGTCACTGCCCAATAGAAAATTTTCAAAGACAAATATTCTTCATGGAAGTGTGGGAGGTGACTGAAATTAATCTAATTTTGCATGGATTAAAAATATTTATTCTAGGTTTGCCGCTGGGGGCCCTGTCGTTTCAGTCTGGAATGGAAAGCATTCCATTTTCCTATCCTGTATTTCAGCCATGAAACTTTGCATGCAATAATCTACAGAATTTATAAAATTCTATACATTCAACATTTTAAAAAAATCCTCCAGAAACCATGTATCTCAGACAGTGCTTCCGAAATTATAGGAAATTTATAAGAAATAGGAGCATTTGCTCCTCCAGTGACTGGTCTGTCAGAGCTGAGACTCCAGAAGGGCATTTACTTCTAAGCCATGGCTCTTAGGGGAACTTCCACCACCATCTCTGTGATTTTATGGTCGTGATCCTGCTAATTCATAGTCTTTCAGACTAGAAAAGGCCATTATCATCATCCAGTTTTCCCTTCTACATAACATCCTTAACTTTCCGCATTAATTTCTGCATTAAGCCCATAACTTCTGGGCTTTTAGAAAGATATCTAACGGGAGTTAGGCACCAAAGCACTTCTGAAAATCCTACTAGGTACATATCTGAGTTTTTAAGGTGTTTTTTAGGCACTTAAATATCTTTTAAAATCTGGCCCCCAGCCTTTAATTTAACAACTTCCAATGGTTAAATACTAGAGCAGGTCAAAACTCAGAATTTATGGTTTGCAGGAAATTTCGCTATTTTCAAAAAAAATTTCATTCCCGTTAGGAACAAAAACCAAATATTTTTGAAATGTCCTGTGAACAGGCTTTTCCAGAAAAAATGGTGGTTTCAGAACATTTTCATTTTGGAATTTTGTATTGAATTTTATTTTATGGGGTTTTAGCTTTATATTTATCATTATGACATGTCAATAGCAGTAGCGCATAATAAAATAGTTGAAATTTTGTCATTAAAAAAAACAATTCATGACCAATGAATGATCACCCTGACTGGCTCTGTGATGATAGCTACAGAATATACCACAGCTTTGTCCTCTCTTCTTGGTACTGTCAGGGCAGGCAGCATTAGTTTAGCTCCATGAGTCCCATCCTGGGTGACTGATATCCCAGTCTTCATTAAATCTTCAATAAGGCTCCTCCCTGTTAGTGTCATTTAACGAGCATGTTTCTTTAAAAATCCTCTTTTCTTTCTTTCTTTCTTTCTTTCTTTCTTTCTTTCTTTCTTTCTTATCTGACCCTCAATTGCTCTAAACATCCACATTCTCCGTCTGTAATATTGTGGTTATAATTTCTGGAATGCCATAGCTCTGAAGAGTGCTTCACAACAGGTAAATAAAGGAACCAGAGACAGATTTGCTGCCCTGTAAATCTTGCAGTCAAATGATATGGTTGTGTACCTTGTAGTGGCATAAGAGTGATTAATTTTGGATGCAAAACAGCTCTTTAATATTAGCTCTCTCCTTCTACCCCAGTCTCCTGTACCACTGCTTAAGAGGCCTTATTTCTGAATTTCACTTTCTCTACACACAGATGTTGAGATGCTTCATGTTCATTTAGACTCATTTTCATTTCTGATCTTAATATTTTTATTTCCTGCCTTCTTACTGCTCACCAGATCCTTTGTTCTTTACAATGCCTCCTATTTGTCTCTGATTCTGTTCCTCGCCTCTCCTTAAACACACTGGTATCTCTTGCCCTTTCTCGCTCCTGACACTTAACATTTCTTAAACTGCAGGTAGGAAATAGTTTCAAAAGGATGCAATGCAAATTGCATGATTCAATTCACTAGCACTCTTCCGGTACAGTATGTGCATAGCTCTCACGCTCTATTCTCCGTAGTATATTAGGGTGTTCATTACTGAAAGCGGAAGCTTGTTAACAAGGTAACACAGAGACCATTCCATTATCCTCCTTGCGCCTTCTGCAAGAGACCATTAAAAATGTAGGAAAAGGAGTTTTACTGTAACTTAAAATTTGAGCAAATTTTATTGCTATTTATTAGTGAAACTTGTACTGCTGAAGAAAAGCCAGATTGACAGTCAGAGGGTATGAAGCCCTTTATTCATCCACAAAACAGGCAGCAGAAGTGGCAGTTTCTTCTGCCCTGCCAGTTTTGGCTTATCCCTCACCTCGTTGATATTACTTCCAGTGGGAGCATTCTCCTCTATGTCCTTCTAATCATTGCACTCTCTTGGCCCAGGCAGCTGGCAATTCGTGTTGGGTATTTTGTGCTGTGGATGTCTGCCCTCTGAGAAGAGACTATAAAACTCACTGCCCAAAGACAACAGTTTTACCATCGCATGCCAACAACTTTTATTCACTATCAATTTCAGCTAGATTCAAACTGGTAGCCCAGCGGGGCCTGGCTCAGTCTGTATTGCATTGTATTGCCCTGTACTGTTCATTCTCTCTGAAGCATCGGGCTCTGGCCACTGTCAGAAGACAGGATACTGGGCTGCATGGGCCATTGATCTGACCCAGTATAGCCATTCTAATAGTCTTATTACCAATCGCTTCAGCTATTTAACTGGTGTTTGTGTGAGTTCCCAGACACTCCGTCTGATGAGGGCTGTGTATAGGTCAGCTCCTGCAGCTAGCAGAGAATCAGCCAATACATATTTGGTGCTTTGGGTTCTACAGAGGTACCTTCACCTGGCTCTTAGATGCCACTGTTTGTCTGACCTGCCTCTGTAGAGTTGTCAAGGGGGCTGCACAGAACTGGCTACGTGCCTTCCCTATCCTCAGGATATTCTGGTAGGGAAGTCAAGACGAAACCCCAACACACTGAGAGGTGCAGTGGAGGCAGAGACACGCCCCAGTCCCTCTGTAGCCACCTCGCTGAGAGACACCCCATCATCCCTCCTGCAATAACTCTAGATTTCCTGGGTACCCCAGTGATCGATGGGGCTTCTCTTTCCTAGCCGCAGGGGGTCAGATTATCCCAAGTGATTCTTGATATATTATGATGAGGATTTAGGGTAACCAGATGTCCTGATTTTATAGATACAGTCTTGATATTTGGGTCTTTTCCATATACAGGCGCCTATTAACCCCCACCCTCTGTCCCAATGTTTCACATTTACACCTGGAGTCAGCCTGAGCTGCTGCTGCAAAGGAAGCGGACACTGTCTACATCAAAAACACAGGGGAGAGCCATGAGGGGGCCACCCAGCAGGAAAAAGAGCAAGTCACCAGAACCACAGAAAACAAACAAGTTAAGTTGAACAGCTGTGGGCACATTAGGGTAGGGAAGTCAGATGAGCAAATGCAAATATCACCCTGGAGTTGCAGGCTGTTTGTGACCCTGGGCCAATGCAAATGCAGGAGCATTTTGAACCTGCTCTGATATTAGATGGGTCCTTACGTGAAGTGCTTGCGTAGATCTCCACGGAGTAAAGCCATGCTAGAAGGCTTTGAAATGCATCATTAATTGAGCAAGAGGGAATACAGTATCATCTCTGCAAAATGCAGGGAGGCTGCTGCTCTTAGGGAACATTATTGATACACAGTTGCTCAGCCAGAGGAGTTGCAATCAAAGGCTCCTCATTCAGTGGGAGCCTCACCATGTTTGAAAGTGTCCCAAGTTATAAATCTCAACCATTTGCATTTCTGTTGAGCAGATGAGGTGGAGCATAGAGGATGGCAGTATTGATGAGGATTAAATGAGCAAGCCAGGAGGTCTTCATGCAACATCTAGAGCTGTGCCCAAGTAGCCTGCTTCTAATACATGTGTCATCAAAAATAACTGCCTGCTAGACAATGTACATGAGTGAATTCATACCGGGCGATTTAATAACTTACCAAAAAGATTGTCAACAGGGTCATCTCTTAAAGTCACCTCAAAGGCTCATTTTACTTATTGTTTGGAAACAATAGCTATGCCAATTATGTTTTGTTTGGTTTTGTTGCACATTTGGAAATCTCCCAACCTCCCATCCACTCATATCAGTCACATCCCATGTCTTGACAATGGTGACATAAAGTGGAGTGATGGAACTGGGTGGGGCATGTCACAACTGGGAGCATGATGTGTCAATCTGATGAGTGTACAAGACATTGTTTTCTGTAACAGGAACTTTTTTTAAAAAACCAACTCTGCTTTTTCTGAGAAACAAAACTGTCAGACCACCTCTGCACTAGGGCAGAGGGGGAAAATGGAGCCAGGTGTTTGCCTGTATGGAAATAAGTAGTGAATAGCACATGGAAAAATGTCCATGAAAACTAGGTACGACATACTCCTGCCTTATGAAGGCGAGAAATACGTACTTAAGTCATTGGAGAGCGTAACGAGTGTGGCAGAGGCAAAGTTAACCTTGGCAATACTATATATCTAAATGAAAACAGTTAAGTACAAAAAATATGGCAGGTGCTCTCTCTAGCAGATTTATTCCATCTACATTGAGAGGTATCCTTGCTGGCTGCTTTATGTAGCAACATTCACTTTGCAGCATGAAACACGTGTTAACCAGGGGTGTAAAAGTCAATTTGAAACTGATGTACTTAGCAGCGGAGATGTTTCTTCCCATACCCATAGTCCCCCAAGATAGATATGCCATTACATACGCTATGATCTTTAATACAGTCAGTGCTGTTTGCTAGGTATCCAATAAGTTAGCAGAAAAGCCAACCCTGGAAATCTGAATGCCATAAACAGTGGTCTGTTTTTGGAAATGTGAAAATCCCTACAACATGGCATGCATCATTAATGCCGGCTTGTGTTTCTGGTATTAAGAGCTAAAGCAGAGGTTCCCATCGGAGCTTCCAACATTCAGTGCATCAACATTTCTAATGATGCTCCAAACTGTGTCTAGAGCTAGTATGGAAACCTGGTGGCTCTCCAAGGTAAATGCTAATATAGTAGGCAGGAGTGATGATATGGAAGAATTAGCACTGGTCCACTGAAAGCATTCCCGAAAAGTCCAGTCTCAAGAACAATCTTCTACCTTTCTCTCTCATGTGACATGTAGCTTCCTTCTAATTGCAGCTCTTTTAGGTAATAGGTTTAATCTCAAGAGATTGTGTAGAGTTCATCCAAGGCCACATAATTTAAGATGTTTGTTTTCCATTTTTATTCGTGTTTTCCAATTTAGGTTCTTTTTTTCCTGAAAAATCCTGGCACAAGAAGATATTTTTGGCAGACAATGGAATAATTTGGTTGTGAACTACCTGGGTTTTGGCAAACTGCTAGATCAGCTGGCATGTGGTAACTTATGCTTCTTGTGTGGGGCAGGCTGGTTGGCTGGAATATCTTACTAGGCACACTCCTCCATTGCTGCTGAAAAGCGTCTCCAGCTCAGTCGTCCATCTGAAGCTGGCTTTGCTGACACAACTGTGTTTAGCTTTATGTTGTGATGCAAAAAAAGGGTCTTTGTGCTTATCATAAGGACAGTGTTTTTGTGGTAGTTGTTTCTCTCTCATCCAATGGCATATTTAAAAATAACTCTTTTTACTGAGTTTGTGATCTTGAACATTTCCAAAATGCCAACAGTGGAAAGCCTGAAGTCCTTTTTCTGGCCACAGAAGAGGCCCAAATCTCTGCTACATCTTCAAACCAGGGTGCCAATGATAGAGATGTGATGTGGACACACAGATTGCGGTTTTGAAAAATGCTTAAAGGTACTGGGTGCCCAATTCTTTTTGCAGTCTGGAAAAATCTCACCCTCAGTCTGCTGGAAGCTGGACTAACACCAACAAATGTATGTCATATAGACCAGCAGTTCTCAACGTGGGGTTGGGACCCCAAAGCAGGGCCGGGGCTGGCTTAGACTTGCTGGGGCACAGGGCTAAAGCCTAAGCCCCACCGGCCGAAGCTGAAGGGTTTCAGCCCTGAGTGCTGTGACTCAAGTTACAAGCTTCCCAACCAGGGCTGAAGCCCTGAAGCTGCAGCTTTACCGCTGCCCCACCTCCATTCCCAGTGTAGTGGGGTGCAGGTGGACTCCTGGGATCATGTAGTAATTTTTATTGTCAGAAGGGGGACGTGGGGAAGTTTGAGAACCCCTGAGATAGACCTTCTAGAAACCATCAGTTGCTATTAATTTTGTTACCAATCTGCACTGCATTTATAGAAAAGATCCCAATACTGGTCTGGCGAGGAAGTGTGAACTGGCATACACCCCAATATCTGCATATCCCAGCATATCTTTCAAATGGTTTCCCTTTATATTTATTAAACAAGAGGCCATGTGTCAAATACACCATTCAAAATTGGATCTGTGTTTTTTAAAAAATATATTGTAGCAAAATAGCTTATTAACCTGCCTCGATAAAGAACAAGACGTGGCTACAGAATTCCTGCAAAGAGGTGCATTATGAGATTTCTTTCTGCACAGTTCAGACTTATTAATCTGTTCAGCATGAGAGTCAGTTATTTTAATAACCTGCATGGAATACGCCTGCTCTCAAATGTCTTATTTTTAAGCACTGTTTGGATTGTGTTTGTGTTGACTTAGTTGGGGAAAATAGGTTTTGAGCTTAGCCCCCGTTGCCTTTCCTAATCACAGTTACAGGGCAAAACATACCAACCATATGATAAGAGACATAGTGTTACCGTATGTTGATTTACAGCAAGATCAAGAACTGCAGAAGGAATAGACCTGATTCCATACACACGCCAGAGAACGATTCAGTGATATGCAATAGCTTCTATACTGTTAATAATACTTGTTATAATCATCTAATCTTCCCCCATGCAATGGAACAGTACCTCAAACACGCTATTGTGATCTTAGGCTCCTCACTGAGTTGTGAATGTTCCAGTGCATACAGACAGACACTTTGTTCTGTGTCTGAGTTTCCTTCTGAAAGAGTTTGGAGGAGCACAGGGTGAGGACCAGTGGTTGCCTTCTTCTGCTCAACAGCGACCTCTGTGGCTAATTTAAGGAATAGCATTGACAGACTCCAAAGGGTCTCCCTGTTCTATTGTCCTTACTTGGAAAGACTAGGCTTCTGAGGGTGCAAGACCCAGAAAGTGGAGAAAAGAGGGGATATGTGACATTCTTCATTAAATAACATGTGGATGGAACAACTTGCGGACAACTCAGAGAGAGTGGGGCTAAGAGCTGAGTGATACGATACGTTCCCACTTTGGGAGCACTCAGGTACCAAGATTGAGATGTTTGTGAGCATTGCCAAAACTGGTAATGGACTAACTCTTGGTCTTGCTGTGTGAAAAAACAGTGTTTAATGGGGAAAAAAATGTGATTCCACACCTAGGACAACATCCTGAATTTTTCCCTGGTGTACACTTGCCATTATTGTGGCAAAATGCCTGGAAACTGCCTTTCATTTCCACAAAAATGTCTTAAGAAGAGCACATCAAAAGTTTGCGCTTTAGCCATATCCTCAGCAACAAGGGGCCAGATCCTCATCTGGTGTAAATCCATGTTGCTGCAATATTTAAATATTTAAATCACCTGAGTATCCTGTCCATCATGCCTGGCCGCCGTTGAGAATATTTTTGCACAAATCTGATGGAAATGTTTAGGGAACATCTTGCACTATACGGTGTGTGTGTTTTGGTGCCCTTTTTCCCTCCCTTAGTGGCTGTTCTCTACATTTAAAGAAAAATAGAATAAGGGTTATTTTCACTTGTATTGACAGTTTAGACTTCTTTGTAGATAGACTTGTTTTTATCTATTAGGTCAGCACCAGCTGTGTTTGACCCTATGAATTATTTTTCTTGATTGAATAGCTGAATGACATTTCTGCCATTAAAATATATAGAAACAATGGAAATCGGGATGTAAATTTTCACATCCAGAAGGCAAAGTTCTCCATTGTGATATAAAATTTGATTTGTATAATCTGGGTGTGCCTAGGTATGTAGGCCTAGGTAGTAAAAACTACCATCACCACCTAGGTAGTAAAAATGATCATTTTGCTTTCTTAGCTAGAGAATCTCACTGGGTCCAGATACTTCAGTAGTCAATAATAATCTTCATATAATTAAAAGACTCCACATTAAAAGTGGTTGACATATTTTTTGTAGCCAATGGGTAGTAGATTTCTTCTGCCTAACCCTCAGCAGATCGAAAGCCCAAATGAGAATTTAAATGAGCAAGCATGCAAATCCAGCGAGCCACAACATTACAGCTGTATAGGACTTTAACATACGTCTTAAACATCTTTTGCATATTCACACATGATGAGCTCAGGTGCAGTGCATCTGGCCATGCCTGACAGTGAGATGTGTTTTACACAGAGAAATGGTCTGGGGAAATTAAACACACATGAGATGCATATCAGAGATTCTATGTACTTACAACACAGCATAGATAAATCTAGCCAATTTCAGTATCTATAAGCATTTTATTATTTAATCATAAATATTGTGTTTATCCTACTAGTGGTTCATTGTCCCGTGCATATATCCATAGAAAAAAAGGAAATGCAGATATGTATCTCCTCTCCTACTCACCTTTGTGAAGTCATTTATACTTGTTCAAAGCAGGTATAAAAGGCTACCAAATCAATGGCAGTTATTCACACAGTTTATATGTGTAAATGATGACAAAGAGTGCAAGGCAAAAGAGGGTTGGGCCCAAGGCTTCTGTAGTCCCCTGAATTTATCTGAATTGTGCCTAGCCATTAGAATGCACATGAGCTTCTACCAGGGGATTCTGCAGCGTGGGACAATGAACCACTGTACACTACAGATTTATATCCATCTACATGTTCAGTCCGTATCTGTGGAATTATGTTATTTCAATATCAATTAATGTCATTGATTGGGTGAGCTCTGTTATCCTACATAGCAATCCATTGACATTCTGTCCCATAAACAAATAAACTATTTCATTACCAGGGTAAGATACAGGCTGGAGGTGAATGGCAATTGAAACTAGAAACATCAAACACCATTAAACCAAAAGAAGAGCTAACTGCACTCAGCCATTTCCTCCAGAACTTTCCAAGATGGGGAAAGATGAAGTGGTGATGGGTGAGATGGTTCCTGCAGAGAAACTGACCAGCTGGGACAGGGATGTTATGAGCCCTAAGGGACTGACGAAAAAAACCAACCAACCCAAGCTTGTTGATGACATCTTAAAGTTGCTTGTGCTCTGCAAGGTTGTCTGCTGTTGATCCAGTGTTGACAGAAGGCTCATCTAGATGACAGGGTACTTGTACAGGAGAGCATGTGTGTGTGCTGTGAATTTCTCTGCCTTCTTGAACATCAGTATTGGCTTCCCATCGTCTTCTGCATATAGCTCTGTCTTCACTTTGTCATCTTTGAAGCACTATGCAGATTCATTCTTGACTTTCTCTTTGCCCTCATTTCTTCCTTTCTTTCCACAGTGCTCCCTTCACTTTGCATGCTTCTCGTCTTACAGTTTCTCTTTAGATCAAATTTCAACCCTGGGGTGAAGCAACTTCAGTGAAACCGGCACTGATTTACACAAAGGTTGAATTAGCCCCTTCATTTCTTCTTACTTGCATCGTAATATGTTCCATGACAGCTCCCTTTAGATTTGGTCCAGCCTCACAATTAATTTACAACATGCCTCCTTCCTCTTCTTCTGCAAATAGCTTCTGACGGCCAACCTGCTTTTGTGAGCCCCACCAGAGATAATATTCATCTACGCCTCCACTTTGTTCACTGTACCATCTGTTGTTTCAGGTGTGATCCAACTTCTGTTGTAGCCTATTTGGATCTTTCCATTGATTTCTTCAGGTCACGCTTTAGATTTTGGCTTGGTCTGGCATGCAGGATCCATTATAAAATGCTATGTACAGTTTCACATATAAATAAGACCTGGCAAGAAGATGTGGAATGGGACTGGTACCATGGTAGCGGGTGCTGGAGTTGCTTGCTGTTTGATGCAGTTTAAGAATAAAGCTTTCCGTACATAAAGGTGTTCTGTAACTTGCATTTCTTTACACACACATGCTAAGAATACCTATTACATGTGTAATAGATAAGAGAAAAATCATAGAGATGAGTCAGCTAAGGCTTGTGCTAACTGCTGCAGACAGTGACTATAATAGTAGGTTACTGTTTTCATCATTAGATCTAGAAAAGTTAACAAAACAGTTGATGTTTCAAGAAGACAGATAAAAATGTGGTTTAAGTACTTGCTGTCCTTAGAGTAATTTACTTAGCTTTCCATTGCTTATCCTCCAGAGCTATGGGAAATGTACAGAGTGTAAGAAAAGTAAGGGTTGTTATCCTATTTTACAGGTTTTTGAAAGGAAAGATGATCTTGTGGTTAAGGCACTTGTCTGGAACTCAAGAGCTATAGGTTCAATTCCAGCTCTGCCATAGCCTTAACATTTGACCTTGGGGGAATCACTTAATGTGTCCATGCCTCGGTCTCCACTTGCAGAATGGCAATATTTCCCTTTTCTGCACCCTCTGTCAGTCATATCTATTCAGATTATAAATTCCTTAGGGTAGGGACTGCCTCTTACTATGTGGGTTTTCCCCCCATAATGTCTAGCAAAATGGAACTCCAATTTCAATTGGTGCCTCTGAAACTACTGTAACACAAATAAATAGTAGATTATATATCCTATGGCAAAAATGTATTGCCTCAAGGATGGGAAATGAACAATCACCACCAGTTAATGCAGCTAATAGTTGGAAAGCTTATTCTGAGGAGAAATTGTACATGGTCTAAAGCCAGTAGAAGATGAGTCCCCGGGAGACACTCTCAACTTTAAAAATGAGTAGCTTTCCAAGAAGACTGCTTGAAAATAACTAGTAAATAACTAGGTTCCCTGCTAGATGTGTGCCAGGACCTAACTTCATGTGCAGCAAGGCCTTGATCCTATAACACTAAAGTCAATGATGGTCAAGCCTCCAGAGCGTACTGTTACAAACAAGCTCTCTTGATGCTTCATTGATGAACTGATCAGAGTAGCCAGAGTGATTCCCCTGAAGGGAATCACAAAAAAAGAATTGCAGATATGCCTTCCTTGCAACATTGACCTAATGTAGGTTTGCCCTGGTAAAGGTCTAAAGTGTATGAATCATTCTCCTGTTTCAACATCATATGTATGAGTCCACGACAGTGAGAAATGTGGTTATCATTTAGCTATGCAGCCACACTCTCTTAGTATTGCCCCATAAAATACACCCTCAACTCTAAATATTAGTCAGATAGCCAGGAAAGTCCCTAAAGATAAACCCACCAGAGTAGTTGATATTTCCTTCCAGTCTTGCTGCAGATGTGATAGGTTATTCCTAAAAAGGCCAAGTGTGTCTATCCTACCCAGTTCCCGTAAGAAATACAGATAATAAGCTACAAGGTCTTGAGAGTGAAGCTTGAGAAACTGCTGTTTTTGTTAGTGGGAAAGGGAAGACCAAAATGGATTCCTTTTCAGCTGATGTTTGCAATGTTACAAAGGTCATCCAATGTGGCTTTCCAATCTGAGGATAGACCTGGCCTTTTGAGAGCTGATAGGATCACAACAGTATACCACTGTGCTCACTTCGTCAGCACATATCCTGAAATTGGAAAGATATGGTGAAGATTAGTGCGGCCCCTGCGCAAGGATGACCCAGCATCAAGCGGTAGGAGAAATGCTGGATTCGACATTGTCTATAAATATGATACCTTATTCTATAGTAGCTGACACAAGTGTCATTGAGAGAGCACTGTACCACCATAGTGGTGCTGTCTGTTGAAATGATTAATTGACGATGTGGACATAGACTTGAATTAAACAGAAAACATATTGTCTGTGAAGTTAACTGTGTTTGTTATTATTGGAAAGAGCCTCAGGAAACTGAGTGTCCTGTGTATCCACAGAGAAGGTGCAGCTAAGTTAGAAACAGCACAAGCTTCCTCAAAATGCCCCACCAAATTTTTTCAGCTATGACCTTGAGGAGACCAAGGGGAATGGGTAGTCCAGTTTCCATTGCCTGTTCAGTCTTTGGCTTCTCTGTTAAGACTGCCAACAGTGTCAGCTGTGATTGTTTCTAGTAGCCTGCTTTTGAGAACTGGACTCTGGACAACCAAGTCATTGCAACCATGCTGCCAACAGCCATCAGATGGGGAATGGCTTTCCCCAGTTATTGACCTGGAATGGATTTGAATCAGTGACCTTGAGGTAAAAGGCTTTGTATGATATTATCAGTCCCCTTGGTTGCCCAATGCACCTGAAATAGATTTTAGTAGCAGAGTGTTTCATTGAAGTATGTTGCTAATTGTAAACCACCAATCCTAACACTTCATTAGTAAAGAGTCAGGAACTCACCAAAATGAGACAGAAAGAAATAAAAAACATGAGAGTACAGAATGTGGGTGAACCTGAATAGTTCTTGTATTAGCCAGAGAACAGCAGCAATTCTTTTGAAATGAAACCACATCTCACTTGACTATTTGACTACCTTGTCCTAGGGCCTGGGTTGATGATCTGACATCATTGTCAGCACTTTCCTTATTTCAGGCTCAGTGAATTTCCGGCTTTGGAAAAAAAAAACTGTCTAAAAAAAGAAACTGCTAGAGTTTAAAAGCACTCTGTTAGCAAAATCCAGCAGTGGAGGCCTCAGCTGATGAGTCATTTCACACAAATAAGTGCCATGCTAATCAATGAGAAATAGGATAAGGGGCATTTGCAGACAGGAAAAAGCGTCCATAAAACTATTGTGAAGATAAGAGGGTGGGGAGCTGGTGGGGTGAGGGGGAGTAGTTGTTCATTGTTACATGCTCTTTTGAGGACAAAGAGCAGAGCTCTAACAACTCGGAGGCCTGCAGCCTTGTTTGTGGTAACACCTTACCTAATAATGAGCAGAGCATCACATTTTATCACATATTTACGACATATTCTACAGATTGTTTTATTGACATCAGCAAAATCCAGTCGCAAGCCAAATTGGCTTTGTTATTCTTGATATGAATCCTGTCATTAAGCATTTATTGGCAATTTATTGATATTCTATTCAAATTAAATTCTCAGTTAATTAGTCACCAGTGGATTTGCTTTCCCAAGTTGCAGCAATATGTCTCAGAACCTTTTCAAGCTTCTTCCACTGGCATTCTTCCAAGATGTTTCCTAAGAACCAGCTCTGAGGCTGGCATTTAGAGCATATGGTGGTGATGTGTTTGTATGTTCATTAACTCAAGAAGCCAACGAAAGAAAAAGTATAAGGCTTTCTATCCTTTTAAATGAAATTGTCAACCTAGATATCTATTGCCTTTCCTGAGATCCAGCCTGAAATGACTTGTAAGCAGTGCTCTGTTATGATGACAAATTAATTCACATCAGACTTTGATCACTGCTTGAAAAGTTTTCAGACATCAATTTCCAGCAGTTGCATTTAGAAATGAGAAGTCAGTTTGCAGTCTTAGTTTCAAAACAACAAAAGCAGAAGTGTCTCCATGTAGCTGGTATGCAAACCTCTTAAAAATGCAAGGAATGTAATGGAAGCTTTTCATATGTAAGATAAAGAATTTTCAGCAGGGCTGTCTGTCCTACATATGGCTCATTGTACACAAAGCCCTTCATGTGGCCATTGCTTGTGTGTATAAATGTGTGCACACAGAGTACATCTATCTGTGTGTCTTTTTCTGCCCATTTTACTTCCATGGAACACGTCAAAAGCAATAGAAAATGGGAAAGTATCCTGCTTCAAATAGAATGGAATTATATTAGTGGGCCTAATAGTCAAGGTGCTTTTGGAAATAGAGTTCACTATATCTAATGTTTACCACTTGACTACTCATGCCCCAGGCTCAAAATGCATAATAACGTATATTAAAACACAGCAAATGGAAGAGCTGGAATCGCAAAGATAACCATATCTAATGCAGGGTATGACAGAACATCTGCTCTTTAATTAATCTTATGTAAAGACTGAAGCTTTGCATTAAGATGCAGAGTGTTTGACAATTGTTTTTTTGTAGTTAACATGCTCCTAGCCGCCTCCCTCATGTAATTGTTTCTGCTTTGTAACTCTCAAAAAGCTTTGATAAACAACAACAACCATCTAAAAATAAAAAAATATGGGGAAGGGAGAGAATATTACGGCTGAAGAATGCAAACCCAAAATGTTTCCAAGGTAGCATTGATATAGTGTTTAATTATGAGATTGTGGATAGGAAGAATGAGAAGAATCAAAGCATCTGGTTTTGTGAATAAGTCCCAGGGGCAGCTAAAATTAATTGCCAAGATTTTCAAAAGGTCTTGGGATTTTGGGACTCCCAGTTTTTGGGTGCCCAGTTTGAGCCTTCATTGAGGCCCTGATTTTCAGAAAGTGCCCAAAACACCCTTCACCCCAGCCCTTCTGAAAATCAGAGCCCTTTATACTGGCTTAAGTTGGCCAGCCAAAATCACCATTCATTTCTGAAAGTCTTTGCCACACACTTTTCTCCTAGTGGAGTATATCAGTTTGGGTGGAGACAAATGCCCCCGGGGGCAAACATGCCTGGAACTTGTGCATTTATTTGGATGGAATAATTTAGCTATAAAATATATTCCAAATATGATCTACTTTAGGTTAACAGGAAAATAACTTCTCTGCTATCACTGTGTGTGTGTGTGTGTGTGTGTGTGTGTGTGAGAGAGAGAGAGAGAGAGAGCACAGCTGGATACATGTGGAGGAATGGGTGGAGTCATCACCCCATACTTTCCTGCTCAGTCTGAAGCAACACCAGCCTCATTTACAGGGAAGCAAGCTGTGTCTGGCCTTTGTGAAGAAATGGGGAAGGGGCTAGGCACAGTGGAAGAAGAGGGGAATTCTGATTACGTTCTTTGACTCTACTGCAAAAAGGAAGCCCGCTTATCAGGGACCTGTTCCTAAGTTCATTGCAATCAATGGACCGACCCCGTTGGCTTCAACAAGTTTTGATTCCAACCTCAGAAGAAGAGGAGGTTCTTTGCATTTGCTGTCATGACCACCCCAACTGTGAGCATGTGGGTAGGACTGGCCACAGTTTTGCCCTGAAATCCCAGCTACTCCTGTAGAGCTTGTGGTAGTGTATTAATGAGCAAGATTAATGGTTTTTGTTCTGAGGTTTTATGTACAAAAACAAGGTAACAAAACTTCCTATAACTCTAACTGTAGCCTGTAACTATGCCCTGTCCTGTGTTCCCTTTGTCTTTTTTTCCTTATCCAGCATGCTGTGGCTCAAAAGAGAACAAAAAGACTGCTTAAAGTGTACAGGAAACGTAGCATCTGTGCACTTCCTGGAGGACTTTCTTAATAGCACAGAGATGGTCCCGTTCAGAACTCTGGACTTCAGTAATCATACATTCTGGGTTAAGAACAGTTTCAGTCCATTTCTAGTGGCACCAACTGTGTGAATTCTATAATCTAGAAGAAAATGGAGGAAAAAAGGTAAAAGAATGGAAGAAAAAAGTCAGGAGACATAGAAGAATGTTAAATGGCTTTTTTTTTTAATGTTTTACTACTTTTTTTAAAAAAAACCAGGAAGTGTATGGAATCATGTATGCAGGCAGTCTGCAGGCAATGTGTAAGGCATCCTGAAAACTTGTTCAGTTGGAATAAATGGCCGGAGTGTTGAATAAAAATGATAGGGTGTGCTGTAAGGTGAATAAAAATAAGCTATCTGCAGAAAATGTGGCACTGGCATGTGTGCTGTATCTGTAAAGAATCATTTTTATTTGTCTATCTGTGTATTAGGGGGGAAGATAGATAAACTGAAAGAAAAATGCCATCTCTGTAATGTTTACTCTGGCAAAAGGTTTGCAAACAATATAAAAATAGCTGCTTTTTCTGAAATGATGGCTTACCTTATAGTATGTTTTTAAAAAAAGCCAACCTTGTCACTATAGGCATGAGCAGGAATTACTTTTCCTGTGTACACTTTATAATTAGCTATTTCTGTTCCATCACAATATTACATAATGTGATGCAAAGGCAATGCCTATTTCCCCCTGAACAGATTTATTTCTCAAAGTTGAGCATGTGCAGTAGATGTCACCGTGTTCACCTTAACAGGGCCAGGAGAAGAATCTAGGGTTTACCATCATATGAATTATTTTGGATTGTTTGTCACTCCTTCAATTTATATCCTTGATGGCATCAGGTGTATGTCATCTATGGAAGTAATTTGAAAGGTTGCCAGAAAAGGGCTTCAGTCCCTCTCTTCTTATAGTCCTGGCACGTAGAACCACCGAAGAAAACAAAAGACATTTGTGAGGACCCATCCAGGACACAAACTAACAATGTAAACCAAAAAGAGAGAGAGACGCATTCGCAACCGTCTCCATTTAAAATGGGGTTGCGCTTATTTTAATAGACCTTGCCCAGGCTCTGAATGTCCTATAATCTAAACCAAATGCTTGTTGCTGTTCTGTGATGCTCCTTTGTTCAACAGCAACGCTTGTTCTGCAGGTGGTTTGGGGAAAGTGCAGTAATTGTCTGGCTTTCTCTTTCTGCTAGGAACAAACATTGTTGTCCTCAAGGTCATGGAGTGTGGCTGCTCCACAAAACAAAGGGGAAATACTAGTATTCAGGGCCTTGTTTGTCAGCTTTGTTCTTGAGTCACCTTGGACATCTAATTAAAATCTAAAAAGGAGTTTTAAACTTTCTCTGATTCTGAAATTTGTAAAGGAACATGAATAGCTGAGGGAGACATTACTTGTACTTCCTCTTTTCCCTTTTTCTTTCTTTCTTTCTTTCTTTCTTTCTTTCTTTCTTTCTTTCTTT